>VXBJ01000704.1:1553518-1757479 GCA_013400055.1 Nycticryphes semicollaris | reverse complement strand
CCCCCCCCCCCCCCCCCCCGAACCTTTACTCAGCAAATCTGGGGCAGCCCAGCCTGACCGTGACTCAGCAGGACGCTCACGCTGGCTGGGGGAAAGGGCAAGTCAGCTTTAGCAGGAGGCAGGCGGCAGGGTTTTGGGCTCATGCAAGAGTAGGGGGCGAGGGTCCCAACATGACATGGGGCAGGCAACACTGGCAGCCACAAAATGCTCCTTATCCAGCTGTGCTTCCCAGCTGCATGGGGTGGGAGGGCAGGAAAGGCAGGAAAGGTAGGAAAAACTGGTGTCCCAGGGTGGGAAAACTGCTTACCTTACTGACCCAGGGACATGGAGGACACTGTGGCTGTCTGCCCTTGAGACCAGGACAGTTCCCACTCCATACGGGAGGAATCAAGGTGTGGGAACACTGCTCTCTGGGGATGCTGGATAGGCACCTGGCTTCGCCTGTGCTGATGGAAAACACCAAACCCAAGAGATATGAGGCATAGGAAGGAGTTTATTTTAGAGGCTGGCATGCAGGGTGTACCAAATTTAAGTGACTTACTCAAGGCCATACAGAGTGTCTGTGGCATAGGCTGTGACCCTGCTTTCTCCTCCTTTTTTCTTCCCTCATTACAAAAGATCACTCTAGGGCAGGCAGGCAATTTACCTGACCGAGCTGTTCTTTGGAAGAACTTAGTTTTGAAAGTATGATGATACTTGCTAACAAGAAAGAATAAGAAAAAGTGGAATTAGCAAGGGCAGGTATTTCTTCAAAGCCCTTCATTTATGGGCAGGGTGGGCTCAGCATTGGAGAGGCCCATGCACTGTGGTCCTTGTGGATCAATGCTACTAAGTGCAAAAGAGCAAGAACATCCCCTTTTTGGGAAGGTCTTACCTCTCATTCTGGGCACCAGGGAGCAAGACTATTGGCTCTGTGTGGCAGGCACCCCCTTCACCCACGCAGTGCCTAGCACAGCAGGACCTTGGGACCATGGCTGCGGTTATTAAGCTAAATAATCATTAACAAGAGCTCCTGGGCAACGAAGGATTTGAATTACAAGTGTTCAGCTGCAGGGTGGGGTCTGGCAGATGCAACAGGGACTGAAGGTGCTCAGCATGGGGTGGGCCAGAGCTGGTGGTCTGTGGTGTGAATCACTGCACAAAAGAAGTCCCTGCCTGAAGGCAGAGGGACACTGCTGGCAGCAGATCACCCACATCCTTCATCCTGGCTATTTAGTATTTTTTTTTTTTTCTATTTCACAAATAGAAAAAGGAGCAAAGGAGCTTGGAGAAATTGGCACCTTTTTCCCACTGAGACTGGCCTGGTATTTCAGACCTTTTCTTTTTCTGGCCAAGGAGCTAAAAATACCACTGCCTTGCAGCAATTTTTCTAAACACAGATTTTCCTGATGCTCTGTTCTCAAGAAAGAGCCTCCCCTAAAGCCACAGAAAAACTTTGTCCTCGCCTCACCCCATGGCAAATTCACCTTGTGCCTGATCCACGCTTTTCTGCTGAGAATGGCCAGGAAAATGTAGTGCCTGGAGATGGGCACATACAGCTTTTCTGTGCCAGGAGGGAATTACTGATCTCCCCCAAGAAAAGCCCTTATGCAGAGCCCATCTCCCTTGGGGGTCTCCTTGCCAGGGCTGAACCCCCAGCCTTGCTCTTGCAGAGCAAAACACCCCCATGTAACCCAACCAGGGGCTCCCAGCAAGGTGCAAGCTCCAGCCCCATGGGAATGCTGCTGGAGACAGCACTGCCACAAATTCCACCCACGGGAGGTGATCCTGTCATCCCTCTGACCGCTGGTGACCCTGCTGGGAGGGGGAAATGAATCTGACAGCTCGTGCAGTCTGAACCCACTGCAATTCCCATGCACCCTCCCCCGCACACGAGATTTTGCAAGAATGGCAGCAGAGAAGGAAGAGAAAGCTTTTGCTTGTGAGCCCATGTCCCTGAGTCCCAGTTCCCTCACTTGGGTTTCGCTGGTCACTGATGGAAAGCAGCGGGAGCGCTTGTTCACCCAACTCTGCAGGGTGTTCGGGGGGTGCCCTAAAAGCCAGGGGAGAGACAGCAAGTCAGTGCTACCAAGCACCTTGGCATCACCCTGGTGCAAGAAGTCACCTCTGTCCTCACGGTTTGTGAAAGATCTTCAGGAGAAACAGAAAACAAACAGACTGGCTGCCTGTAGAACTCCTTGTGTCCTCCTCTCTGGACACCTCCATTTCCTCACTCCTGAGCATAGTTTGTTTTTGCACATTTTCCTTTCCTTTTTTTTTTGGTTTGTTTCTTTCCTCTCTTCCTATGTGTCCATTTCCTGATGCTCCTACATGGATAAAACCAAGTTATGTACAGAAATACTTCCTTTCCTCGCAACCACCCTCTCTGCTGCCCACCAGGTCCCCACTGGACTTTCCTTCCCAGCACCTCTGTCTGCCCTAAGCAGTGCCACTACCAGTGATCTGAAGGGAAGGGGAAGTGGCTTTATTCTCATTTTTGTGAAGGAAGGGGGAATTTTGTTATCAAAAATAAGCTTTGAGGAAGCTTTGACATGGCAGAGCAATGTGAAAGTCCTGTGGGGTGGAGAGCAGCCTTCCCAGTATACTAGCATGGGACAATTCTATGCTGATTGGTGAGACGATGTGGGAAATCAGATGGTTTTGTTAATCACTCTTTATAAAAAAATAAATTCATATACTATTTGGAGGTTGGTAGTAGGTTAAAAGAGAAGCATGCATTTTTTTGTCTCTACAAATGTGATGTTGGTATGCCAAGAACCACACAACGCAAACGTCATGGAAAGTCTTATCAACTTCTAGCATGTTTGATTTTTCGAGATGTGGAGCAACTCTGACCCAGTACGAGGAAGTTATGCCTTTCTTCAGCTTACATAGAAACAACTGCTCTGAAATACCCATTCAGGTCAGGATCCTGTTTCCAGTGTAGTTATTAATGGATGCTTAGACACAGTGCAAGCACTCCTTCCCGGCTCCCATGCAGTCAATACACCTGAATACACGCTCTGGAGCGGTCGCTGTGTGAGTCCACGCCAGGCTAATGGTTGCAGCGTAATACTTAGAATAAAGGAAAAGCTTTGGTTTGTTTTGTTTCCAGTGGTTGCACGGCCTGATCACTGCGAAGCAAGGGGTTACCGCCTGCAGTTGGTGAAGCTCCAGCTGAGTGTGCGAGGGACCACAGCCATCTGGTGGTCACAAGTGATCAGGCAGCATTATTTCTTTTTAAAAAAGCAACACCAGAAAACACTTTTAGAAAGGGAAAGGCAAGTAAAGGAATTCTTTATAGTGGTGTCATTTTATTAAAGCAGTTTTTGACCATGCAAATCACCTGGCCTCTACTTAAAGTCATCTCTTGCAGACGTGGCGGGTTTTTTTCCCCAAGTTCGTCCTCGGTAGAAACCTTGCAAAATTGTTCAAGCTATTACTGGTATAATCTATAACAAGTACGACAGTACTAATTTGGGCATGGAAAGATTCCAGACTCTTATCCCCATTCTCTATATTGTCAGTCTCTTGAAAAAAAAGAGACATCATTCCTGTGGGATAAGTCTCTGCATTGGGTGGCCCACACTGAAGGGCACCATGACCACAGCTGGCTGCACGGTGGGGAGGGGACAGGCTTGCCTGGGTGGCCATGAGCAGCGCTTTGAACTTTCACTTCAAACTGACCCTACTCGGCAGCCACCAAAAGCCCTTCCCAACTGTTCACCCCATGACAAAAATAGCGGTGGCCCAATTCCCCTGCCCTCTAGTCGTCCTTTGGAACGGTCCCCTCTTGATTTTGCCAGCTCCCCTGCTGGCTGTCTGGGGAGGAGGAAAACAAAGTGAGGGTAGGGAAAGAGTCCCTTACTCTGAGGTGGGCTCGGGGAATCCCAGGGGCAGCAAGGAGGAGCTTGAACTCCCCATGCTAAGAGTATACATATGGGGATGGCTTTGTTTCTCTTTCAAGAGAAGCCACGGGCAATGCACCGGGAGAAGCTGGAGGCACTGAGAGATGTTAAGTGCTCCCTGAGGCACCATCTGGCGTTCAAAACATCACTGGTGTGAACAGGATGGTGTCCTTCACAAATGCTGACTGAGGACCAGAAACCCTCCCTTCCCAACAGAACCATGCAGCTCGAGTCCAGGCACTCGAAAAGGAGTTTGGGCATTGGACCCTTTCTCTAAGACCGTTCTGGCCCTACAATTGCAAATCCCACCAGCCTGGGCTCCATCATGCCTCTGCTCTTGCTTTCTCTCCTGCAGGTGCCCCGGGAGGGGAAGCAAAGCATTTAACCTTTTGTCTTTCCCTCTTGTTCTCTGCTTTTTCTGTTGAGACTCACAGGAGGGAAGCTGCAGGAGCTCTCGGACCCTCCCATCTCAGCTCAGAGTCCTGTCTCGACGGAGGGTCCTGCCCTCACAGGTCTACAGCACTGGAGGGGCTGCTGCATTGGCCTGCAGTCCATGGGCCCTTGGCTTCAGGTATCTTTCTGTGGACCACACACCCAGCACAGAGCCTTTGGTGCAAGCTCTGCGTGTCCTCACTGGGTTTGGGGGAAGGTGCTCCCCAGGGAGCTGAGTTCAGCTCTGGGCTTGCCACAGGGGCGACAGGAGAGAGGCCAGAGCCCAGAGCCAGCACTGCATGGGCAAATCCAGCCTCTCCCCCCATGGTTTCCCTTCTAGCATCTGCCAAGCCAAAGATGCTTTGGAGAGTTACAAAAAAAAAAAGGGATATTTCAGAAAGTTGTGTACAGTAAAAATGCACTTGTACTTGTGACTGCTCCCCTGCATTTACCTGTGTTTGCCATGTGGAACCCTCGTGCAGTCGGTAAGGCAGAAACCCGTGGCTCTTAGGCTGCGCTCTTCATTTGCACCCTCCATTCCATCCAAGCACTTCTTAGGGAAGAAGAGTGGGCTCGTGTGGCCCAGTGAAGTCCTGCTGCCGAATTGGCTGCAGGAGGATTAGCTCAGAGATGAAGCCACGACTGTTTAGCTTTAGGCAACCTCCAGCAGAGCCACTTGTGGACTCACCAGCAATGTGGGACAGCTCTTAGCCTGATTAGGCTAGGCTTTCTCCTCCCTATTGCCTCCAGAAGATAGCAGGCACACCCTGGTTTGAGGATTGCTGCTCAAAGAGGGTTATATTACATATATATAATACCACCTGGTGAAGAACAGAGAGGTTCTCCCCTGGTTCCTCCCAGAGGCACTGGGAATTGGAAATGGCGATTCATTTTCCCAAGGGATGAACTGTCCAAGGACAGTATGTGCTGTCTGACTTGGAAAGCTGAAGAAGAGCATAAAGCCTCCTCCTGTCCCACAAGTGCTGACAGAGGAGGAAACCCAGCACCCTGCTTTTCCCAGCACCACTGCCACCAGCTGCAGACCAGCTTTGCTCACAGCTCTTATCCTCAAGCCTCTGCCTCAGCTTGGTACAGCTGAGACTGCAGTGCAGGCAGGGGCAGAGGGAGATGCTGAGGTTTGGATAACTTCAGCTAATTTGACTCCTTCCTACAAATCTGGGGCTCAGATGACACTTTCAATCTCCTTTTAGAATTCTTTCCCCCAGCTCCCACGAAGCTGAGCACCAGGGGGTGGCATGAGGACAACTGAAGACACCCTGTGGACACCAGAGAGTCCTTTCGTAGCAACTGTCTATCTTGCATGTCTTTAAGTGATTTATGGGCTGTGAGGTGGGACTGTGGATCTGGTCACAAGGCATAGAGGGAAAGGTGAGGAGGTAGCTCGCCCTCTTGCTATTTTGAGATGGGCTGTAGTCACCTCCCCAGGAGACTGTGCTAAAAAGCAGCCTTGGCTCGCAGCACCCTGAGCACCCATGGCATGTTTCGACTCAGCACCACGGTGTCCTTACCTTTCCATGCAGAGCAGACGTGGCTGCAGGGTTGCACCCCTCTTCTCCTCCACAGGGCCCTGCCCTCCCCTCCCCACGCCGGCACTGACAGCACACGCACGTCTTCAAGGCAGGCTCGAGACTTTGCTCCTTTAATGTGCAATAAAAAAAAAACCCGAAAAGGCAACTCTCCCACGCTCAACAAGAAATCCCACGAGCAGGAGCCCCAGGATTGGCACCCTCCTCCCCAGCTGCCTTTTTGCGATTAGGCAGCGTGTGCAGTTTGCTCAGAAGTTTTCCTCCCCTTGTGCAAAGGAGCTCCTGGCTGCTGCAGGGCTGCTTTGCTGGGGCGAGATGACTGATGTCTTGCTTCACCTCTCTGCTCACCCGCTGAACAAGTTACCCCAGCAACAGCGTGTTCTCACTGGTGTAACAGTGTCGATGTAAAGGCCTTTTTGCTTTAGGGTTCACAGCGTTTTGCCCCCAGTAGCACACAGAGCTACCCCAGAGAGTCTGCAGGGCTGGGCTGATCAGAGGCTTGGAGAGACTCCCCACTCCACTGCGGCACGAAGTGGTGGAAGGCATCAGTGGAAGTGAGAGAGAGGGAGAGAGGCAGGATTGCATCGGGGAGAGAGGGGAAGGAAGTATAATAATGGGAGAATTAAATTAACTGCAAAGAGTTTGCTGAAGGCACATCCTACCCCATAGCAGACAGCCCCTTCAGCCTGGGGGTACTGCTCGCACCTCAAGCCCTGTGTGCAGCCAAGGGCTTTGGTAACTGGCTGTCATGCAACGGAAACATCCGGGCTGTGGGTAGGATTCTGGATAAACTGACAGGGAAAGGGAGGAAAGGAAGAGAAGGGGTTGTGAGCGGGAAGGTGTTGCATACCACAAGCACTTGTGCAAGAGAGACTAGAGCAACTGGGTTCCTCTACCAGTAGTGTTCCTCCTCCGCCACCGGTAATGCTTCACAGCCTTGTGCTTTCCAGTCTAACAGTGGCAGGCAGAGGGCTTGAAATCCATTCTAGGGATGGGGTGAGGGAAGAGGCAGGCAGGGAATGATTTCAGCAGCAGACTGCAGCCTCTCCTGTTTCTTGGGCAAGATCTCTATCTACCTCACTGGAGAGGAGGATGGGAAGCTTCTTCCACTTTGCCCACACTGTACCAAAAGAAAAAAAAAAAAAAAAAGCCCACCAAGCTCCCACATTCTCTAGCAGCTTTGAAAACCCCCTTCACAAGTCTATTGTGTGACATCCCTAAACACAACAAAGATTATCTGAAATCTGAAAGCAGCTTAAAAATAAAAACAACTCAAAGGGAAAACAGGAAGAGAGTGGAGGAAGGGGACAGAGTCCTTCCCCTGCTGGCCCCTGGTCGGAGGCAAGGAAAACAGCACACATAGCCTCTTGCTCCACAGCATACCAGTCCATAGCATTCACAAGGCAAACATAGCATCATCTTCCTTCGCTTGCTTCTGATGATGGCTGGCGGCAGGAGGGGAGACGGATGTCCCTGCTGAGGAGCTGGACAGAGTGGGTAGCCGGTCTGCAACTTTTGCTCGCTCTTCCAGAAACTTGTCAAACTCTGGGGCAAGAGAAGGGCAGAGCATTAGCAAGGAGAGAGGTTTGTGGAAAAGCCAAGCTACTGCCAGAAACAGCTGGAGAAAGGGGTTGGCTGGTAAGTCTTACCTTCGCTGGTGACACCTTTTGCATCCTCTGACTCTCCCTAGGGAAGGAGGAGGGAGGCATGGTTAGAAGCAAGGTAGGCAAAAGCATTTCCACAGGTATGATTCTTTATCTGCGTGGAGACAGACAGGATAGTGATCCTGCCAGTTCCGCAGTACAGACATGTCAGAGTGGTCCTGAACCTCAGTTCATTAGCTATGCCTCCCAGAAGGCTAATTATACTGATGAGGTATGCCAAACCCTATGTCCTTGAATTTTCCTCCCCAGCTCCCTCTGAGAAGCCTCTGCCACACATTCAGCAGTGCTGGTGCTCTGGTACACTGCCTAAAATTCATCCCTGTAGGCAACTCTGACAGGACTGCTGGCTCCAGGAAAGCAGCCTCTCACTTACCACATCAGTGGAGAGCCACTTTTCTATGTCTTCCATGAAATTGGCTTGTGGAACTGGCACCTGGGACAGAAGAAAAGAGTGTGATGAGGCCAAAAGAAGATGCTCCAGGAAACCCACTCTGCCAAAAGAAGACCCAAAGCAAAAGTTAACCCTCTCACCCCACCATTCAGTCCGCTCAGCCCTTCCAAGTCTAACCAGTGCTACTGCAAAGCTCTCCCAGCTACTAATGCCACCGCTCACCTGCTTCCTCTGCCCCATCCACAGGCAGACACGCACAATTTCCTGGATAAATGCCACTAAAAGTATCTGGGGTTTGGTGGCTGGCTTTGGGGTATTAGGACTAGACCAGGCTTTCCATTTTGGTGAAGACTCACTGGGTGGAAGTTGGCTGCTTGTGTCAGGCAGCCAGAGAACAAAAAGACATGCTTTTCTTTACAGCTCCTCCTTTCTACAAAGCAGTGACAGTCTGATGTCAAAGTCCGTGATGCTGAAGATATTGGACATGCCAGGTTTGGCACCACATTAAAGGGGAAAGACACCTGCCATGAAGTCATTCCCTGGTAGGATGACAGAGCACAGCAGGATCTGATATCACACTAAAGTACAGAAACAGACCCATCAAAGAGGAAGTCCCCTACAATTAAAATAAATTTTACTTCCAGAAGGGACGAGGCTAGCTCAGAAGACTTCGTGACCCTGGCCAATTTAAGCAGCAAAGAAACACGTTCCTAGTGGACAGAGATAACTCTGAAGGAAACCAAGTCTGATTCAAAACCCCAGATCCTTTTCTCCAGTCACAAGCTCCTGAACAAAGCTGAGCAAGAAGCAGCCCTTGCTAGAGGCTCTACAAGCAGAAGCATGAGAGAGTGTTTGTGGGAACTTACTTATTAGTCTCCTAATATGTATAGCTCCCTTGCTCTCAGGAAAACAGTATGACCAAGAAAAAGAGCAACGCTTTCTTACCAAGGACAAGCAGATTTCCCCAAATCGGGGAGCAAGTGCAGATAGTTACCACAGGTGGCAGATGGATGAATGGGGATGGAAGAGGATGTGTGAGATTAGGGAAGTTTTGAAGTGAAGTGGCTTTGTCTACCCAAAGAGGAACTCTTTGAGGTAGAAGTGCATCCAAGCCAACTGGACAGCATGTGGGGAAACTTCCTTTAGCAGACATCAATCTGGGCAGTGCCCATTTCAGGAAGACAGGCTAATGAGTTTCACACCTGGGAGCGTGTCAAAGCCTCAGCATGTCTGAGGAGGTGTAATTGCAGGAATTCCTGCTGCCAAAAGACCAAATTCAACAGCCTGAAGGCTCAAACACTTTAGCTAGAGAGAAGGCCTTGAAAAGGGTAAAAGGTGGAATATGTTTTCCTCCAAATGGGGCAGCTCATGCTGAGGAGGAGAGGCTGCAGGGGGAATGAATGACAGCAGCCTTCCTCATGATGCCACCAGCTAGTGCCTCTGCCCCAGACACCCACCCCAAAACAGGCCATCCTCTAGCTCAAAGAGTGGTACATGCTTTCTTGGCCTCAGAGCTCCTAGGATTTTTTTAGTACAGACATGTTTACTTGAGGTAGGACTGACACTCTGCCTGCTTCCTACCAACCCTGGTCTCCACTACTGGCCCAGACCAGGGTTGCTCCACCTCAGTTTGCAGTCTCTGCTGATGTCTGCTGTGCATCCTCATGTGCTGTGCCAGCACCACCTCTAGTTCAGCAGCCCCAGCCCTCCTTCCTCCCTGCTGGCACTCCATTATCTCACCATTCCTTGCCGCATCATCCACTTAGTCAGCTGGGCTCCATCACTAGAGGCACCAGAGTCCCCCTGGTCAAGAGAAAGTCTGCACTGAAAGCTGCTATCACAGAGGGGGAGGGAGAGGGGAGGCAGTAGGTTTAGGGTGAGAGAAAGAACACACTAGTACAGATGGCCTGCTTCTTTGATTGCAGAGAGAAGGCAACTGGACTTGGAAACCTGCTGAAGATGAATAAAACATACATTTCCAGGTGGAAATTTCCCTGCAGACATAAGGAGCCCATCCTGTTACTGACTGAGTCAACCCCAAACTTTCCATAGTTCCCCAATTATTCTCATTAAAGAATGAGGTATAAAGCCCAGGTAGGAAATGTGATTTGGTGGAGACTGGGAGTTATCATCAATTGTGTTAAGCACTTGATTTTTTCCAAGCAGAAAGCACATTCATGGTGTTGGTGCACTAGGAGGATACTCTCATTCCTGTTGATGCACTGAAAGTTCTGTGGCCACTTACCGTTCCTGTGTTCTGCTGCCGGGCATCCAAGGCACCAGCGAGTCCTTTGGAGGCTTGGGGATCTTCGTACTTTACCCTGAAAGCATGAAGTTAGATAACACACAGGCTGATAAGATGCCTGAGAGTGAAGAACAGGAACTCCTAAACTTATATTCAGGGCTTCTGACTGCACAGCTTTTCGTCTATCATCATTCTGCTCCCAAGAGCTTCTAGAAGGGTGTGGAAAATCCCTACTAAAAGTGTAGCCCACCACAAAACAGACTAATCTACTCACTGTAATATTACTGAGGGATACCACAGGACAGCCCTGGTACATAAGGGGAAGATAACAAGGCATCATGTGAAACCACCCAACGGACTAAACTACAGACTTACAGAGCTAGGTACATCAACCATGATACTCATCTGCTCTGGGGTTGACTGTAGAAGAGAGATAACTACCACAGATTTACCACAAGATTACAGCTACTTCAGAAACATTTTGATCCCCAAGCCCCTCGTACTCACCTACCTTCACAGACACAAACACAGCTCAAAACCATCTCTTTAACCAATACCGCTCAAGAACGGGTGGTGGTGGAGACTCACTGGTCTGTGCTTATAAAGGAGGCGAGACTGGATGATCAGAAGAGCCTAGTGTTGCTCCAAGGTCTCCAAATGCACCTTTACAGAAACCTCTTTCCACACGCAGACACAACTCACCCATAATCTCCCTCACCCCGTTTCTGTGTCCCATCTAGGCTGCTACAACACATGCTAATACCATTTGATCCATGCAGAGTGGGCAAAACAGTCCGTCTGTGCAGGGAGAATGCAGCCTTTCCCAAACACTTTCCACAAGTCTCCTCTCCAGCTGCTCCCGGGCCCCTTTCTGCAGATCCAGCAGACCATCAAGGGGAGCTGTTTCTGTTGGGTGCCAAAGGCTTGGGCCACCGGCGCTCAAACTTCTCAAAGAAGTGCTCATCAGTGAAGGGGCCGCTGTGGACAATGGCATCAAGGATGAAGTACAACGCTGCTATCATGCCACTGATGAGGAAGAACGGTAGGAAAGGCTTGAGGTGTTTCAAGCACTGCTTCACCGAGACACACATGAAGCATGGGGGGGTCAGGAACAAACCCCAGCAGCCCTGCCTGTGTCTCCTGCTAGCACGTCCTGTCCAGGAGCAGCAAGGCAATGGGTCTGTACAGATGGAGGGAGACACTAAGAGGAGAGGCTGGTGAGTGAAATAGGAAGCCTAAGCCAGTGAGAGTAGAGGCTACCTGGCAGGAGTGCAAGTACAGGCAGATGGAGGGCAGTGAGGAATAAATAGAAGATGTCTCGTTGCTTGTGCTGAGATCACAAGCCTCAGTCCCTTAAGGATTGCGCCACAGCAGAGAGGATACAATTCCACCCCTGACCAGATCTCCCTCAACCTCCAGCATGGAGCACATACCATTGGCTCAGATTTCAGACCCAGATCGGGTGCTGTTGGCACCACTGTTTTTGTCCTAGACTGCTTCTGTCCTGAGGCAGCACACCCCACAGTAAAACTGGTGAGGAATACCATGGGCAAAACACTTGAAGTTGCGTGTAGGCCACCGATTTCCCCACCGTTTTTACCAGAAGCAGTCTGAGGCAGAGGAATGAAAGAAGACCTCTTTAGGAGACTTTAACTTGCTACTGCCCAGCTGCAGAACAAGGCACTCCAGTGGATGGAGATCAGGAGCACAGGTCTTTCAGGGCTGGAGGCAGCCATGTGCCTGTGGGCTCTACCACTTGGTAACTGATGGAGAGCAATGGGTGATTCTGACAGGCAAAACAGAGTCAGATCAGCTGCAGAGATCTGAAGCCAAAGGGATACGGTCAGCACAGCTCTTGTCAGCTCCTCCCAGAACAAGGATTCAGGAATTCACTCCTTGCAGTAGAGAAGAGACCTCTTCAGTTCAGCCAGTACTATGGAGACCCGACTCTTAGCACTTTACAGCAGAAGGTCTCAAACACAGTATGGAGGAAGAAACATGAGTCTCACCAACAGAGAAGCTGAGGCACAGAGCAGTGCCCTGCCTTGCAAACCGCAACTGACTGCCTACTTCCTGCACTCCAGCTCAATACTCTGCCATCAGGTCGCATTGATATTCAGCGATTCCCGAATTCAACATCACCCCAGTCAGGGCACATGAGTTCAGAGACAGAGAAGAAAACCTAGCAAGTCCCACTCCGCACCTTCATCTCCAGACACTAAGCCTCCCCAGCACACGTGGCACCACAGTCCACTGACACAGCAGTAAGGGACACGCACACTTAGAGACCGCTTCCTTCTTCCCGTGCCCAGGAGGACACTGTGAAGAGGAGATGACGGCAGCAGGAAGAATTGATTGGGAGCACACAGGTCACCCTCCAAACACCGTGCGTCAGAAGAGTGCAATTCTATTGCATCTCACTGTCTCCCAGGGACTGCTGCTGGTTGGGGTCACAGCCTCAGTTGCCCTGAGGCCTCCCCTTTTGTAAGAAGGCAGGGCAGGACAGGACAGAGTGGGCTGCTACACTCACTCTCTGCGCTGCTCAGCCAGCGAGCTGCCGCGGGTCAGGGCAAACATGTCAAACTCTTCTTCCAGCTTGCCAGAGGTGTCGAGGGAGTGCAGCCCCGCACTTACGCTGCTCGAGCCCAGGTCTGTGGGAGAGAGAGCGCAGGGTGAGCAGACTGCACAGAGCAGTAAAAGGAGGGTTTGGAGAGTGTTAGGTGGAAAGCTAGCATCAGAACAGGCTAAACTGCTCTAGGCTCACTCCTCCATCCTGCCCCTCAGCTGCAGCTCAGTCTATACATGTATGCAGTGTCATGGGTGAAGTAACAGAAGCGGTTTCTTCGCCTGCTCAGCAGATATTTTTAGCTCAGTATCAGGCAGCATCATCAATTTACTGCGCTGATGCTGAAGGCTAGATGTTCCTGACCGTTTAAGACAACTCAGAGGGAATTGCTCTATAAACTGTGGAAGAGGATAACCTGTGCTTCTGGGCAAGCACCTCTGAGACAGACGAGTGGATTTTCATGACTCGGGCATCATCTGAAAAAGCTTGACTTGAAAAATATCTCAACTGGCTTGTCTGTAAAAACAGTCTTGCCAATTTTCTGCAGCTGCATCCAAGCCGTACAAATTTGCTCAGAGCTAGCAAGAGCTTCAGGCAGTGCTGTATAGGCTGTTGGTATGTCTTGAAGAACCCTCAGGACCCCTCGGGCTTTTTGAGTAAACAACCTGTCAAATCCTGGGTACTAAGCCCAAGATGCTCATGGCTGCTGTTGCAGAACAGCTCAGCTGCTTTCCTTCTCCTGGACACCAGTGATCAGACACACAGTGAGAGGCAACTGCCCTGCTGCTAGGCATTGGCAAGGGAGCAACTTTCTTCCCTGTCCTGCTGGAAGGCCCAGTCGTTAACCACAGCCTAGTACCAAGATCATTCTTAAGTCATGTCTACCCCCTGCACAACACGAGGTGTGGATGCTGAGACATAAGCTTGTGTGCCTTGGGGCGTATACAAGTTTCTTCACGAATTTATTAGTTGACAGTACACCTTATTTCTGTAGGTTGCTTTATGAATATGACTAAATAATTCTGGGAGGCATTTCTAAGGCATGAAAGGATTCCCAGAGCACCACAGGAGAATGAGTGAGGAGAAAACTGCATAGCAACATACTCATTCCAGCCAGCTGGGAGGAAAGGTTGTCAGTGACTTCAGGCTGTCTCACAGCAGGAGTACTGGGTCCCAGGTCAATCAAGCTGTTCTCTGCCTCATTTGGTGCCTTTGAATTAAAAAAAAAAAAAAAAAAAAAAAAAGGAGGAAGATGGTGGAGAGTTTATGAAGCTCAGACACCCTGACCCCACAATCCTAGCTCATTAACACTGGAGAGGGAAGCCCTTCTGTGGCCACAGAAAGGTATCAGTTGTGAAGCCTCTCCTTATGAGAAGGGGGACAGTGATCAGAGAACTGGCTGGGAATAGTGTCCCAGGGCAGAATATGCCTTGGTAGCCAGCCTTCCAGCTCGGCTGGGTGTCAGTGAGTTTGGTAGGTGCTGGTTCAGAGGACAGAACAGTACCCAGAGGACAAAGGGAGGCTCATATGGGAACTGGTCCTCTCAATGTTCAATACCAAAAACCTGTAACTACTGCTGGTCTGCTCTTGCTCCTTGGGTGAGAGGAAGGCTCCCAGTGGCAGGCAGGGAGAGACTAGCAGTGGGAACTGGAGCGTCCTGCACACTAGCATGGCCTGGTGCAGCTGGGCTGGGAGAGCAAAGCCTACAGCTTGTACATGGGGCAGACCGAATGACTCCTCAATTTAGCAGGACGTGGCACAGTTGCTCCAAGTTACCTTAACAGGCTGTCCTGTCCGAAGACGCTCAAACCTGCAAGAAAGATGACAGGATGCATTTCAGCAGGGGGTGCTTATTGAGCCCAAGAGATTTCTTATAAGGCTTGGCACAGCCTGCCCTTTCCTATATACTAGGAAAGGGCGACCATGGCTCAGGGCCCAATTCCCCTTCAAGACCAAAGACACCACAACAAGGCTGCACAGAGCTGATGTCTCCCGAGAGGTGGTGTGAGGAAGGTTCTTGTGATCCTCCAGAGCCACTTCTAACAAAAATGTTCAAACCCAGCTCTCCACACAGACATGGGGACTAAATCCTCCAGAATTCATTCTCGCTTAAGCAATGGATTTGATGAAATGGAAGAAAAAAGAAAGGGGTGCTGATCCCACCTGGGCAAGTCCTTTCTGTCCCTGTCTGCCTCAGAGCTAGAAGACCAGCTCTTTCCATGCAGTTCTCTCCTTCTTCTGGGTTATGCCACATCTTTGTATTCCATCAGTAACTTACACAGCAGTTTTGAAAGGACAAGAATAAATCAGCAGAAACTGAGAACTGGCTTTGTTCTCAAAAATAGATGATACAGGCTGATACATCTTGAGAATTTTTCTCATGGGCAGATCAAAAGGGTTGCATAGAAGGCCTTCAAGGGGCGGGAAACTCTTATGGAAGAGCAGGGCAGAGAAGGGAGAAAAGAGGTACCTTTCATGGCGCAGAAACACATTGTTGAGGTTGTCATTGATGAGGAGCAGTTCCTCAGTAAGTTGCTCATGGAGAACACGGGGAATCAGCTCCAGCACACGTTGCTGCATGGCTCTGCATGTCCGATTCAGCTCCTGCTTACAGCAAGATGAAGTTACCACAAAAGTCAAGCTGAGGCTGAACACTCACAGATTTGGAAGTCTGACTGGGACAGACAAACCCAGAGGCTACAGGGGTCTGTCTTCAAGGGCTGATAGCCAACAGATACTGGTGTGAGAGGTAAACTGAGTCTGAGCTTTACAGGCAATAATTGTTATGCCTTTTGTGTAACACATCACCCAGAAAGAAAGGCCCTTGTTGACTACAAGTCCCCATGTGAGATGATTCCAGCCTCAACAGTGCAACTTCCATTGGCCATTGAAACTCTACCTTCCCTGTGTCTCCCTTATCCCATTGCTCCCTGGTAAGTCTCACACTGAACTGTCCAATTGTTCCCCACACCTGGCATGCTTCATGCCCCAGTCCACCAAGTCATTGCTAAACTGAGATGCATGTGCCAGCCCTCTGCCCAGCCAGTGTTCCTTACTTGCAGCAGCTCCAGGTCAGAAGATTCAGCCTGGGATGGCACCAGCTCTGTCAACATCTCTGACATGACCTTCATGTTCCCATTCACTACTTCCAGCTCACTCCGCAGCTTCCCGATCTGCAAAGGGAGGGGAAGTGAAAACTGCACCTGGGATGACTCAAGAGATAGCTGAGGTAGCTCTGAATGGCAGTGCACCACATGTGTGTGCATGTTCATAAAGCCAAAGTGAACAGCCACTGGAGAGCTCATTTGCCACCACTCAGTTTAGCTCTAAGGAGCTCCCAGCAGAAGGAAGCTCCTTTACTTACAATCAAGTCCATTTGCTGGTAACAGATACCAGGGCCTCACCTGGGATCTTTGGCCACTAGCCTAGCCTTGATTTTTAATAGCCAGCACAGGCTACTGTTATGATTCAAATCCAGCTAGCAGCTCCTGTGTGGCAGCCACTCAAATAACTTCATTTCCAAAGCAGGGTAAGAGGGGAAAATATTGAATTCCCATTCACAAGGTGAACCTTGGTTAAGTGTGCAGTTGAAGCTTTATCCCTCCGGTTTCAAAAGCTGCTAATGAGTCTCGTGAGAACAGTCTCTACCCTCTGTTCTGCAAGGGGATGCAACCTACCGACAGCTGGAAGTATGGTGTCATATGAAATCAGGGTGAGGAAGGAGAAAAGAGGATGGGGAAACAAGTGAGAAAGGCCTGGCCTTTGGAAACCATATAGCCAGGCAGGGTTGATTCATATAAAGTCAGCACTGAGGCAAGATAAATAAAGATGGAGGCATCTACTGAGCAAGCTTTTTGCTGTACTGCACTACAAAGACTTGACTCAAAACCTCTGTGTCTCGGTTCCCCAATTTCTTATAGCCATGAGATCCTTCCTCTGCCTGCAAGCAGCCCTGTCTTAGGTAAACATGACCACTCCGTGTTTGTGGTACCCCAGCTCATCACTGTGACCACAATGGAGCTCTGAGGAGCTCTCGAGGGACTATGCTTAAGAGGAACATCTCCTTGAGGACAGAGGCTGGGGAAGGACCAAGACAGCAGTCTCAGAACTGTGTTTGTGAAACAGCCCCCAGACTCAGGGAGATTCAGCAGCACCATGGGGCTCATTTTCAACTCACCTGCTCTGGTGTGGGCGTGATGGGCGCGTCACTGGATGTGCCTTTCCCAGTGGGTAGGGTGACAGGGTGGAGGATGGACTCTATCTGCTGAGGGGACTTGACTGCAGTTGAGTTCTGTCCGGATTGGGAGTCAGAGGTATACACAGTCTACGAAGAGAGATGGGAAAAGTAACAGAGAGAAGGAGAAGTTAGACACTCACAGCTGACAGGGCAGTGCAATTAGGAGAGAAATGTTGATGGCAATTCCCCATCTGCTTTCAATAGCTCTTCCAGCAAAGAGGCTGTCCCAGAGTTTCTTGCTCCCCAAAAGCCCTCTAAATGCAAGCTAGAGTTCCTGAAGTCCCCTCATAGCTCCAGAATGGCAGCTGCCCAACACCCATCTCTGCAGCAGCGCTCCCATACCCTCTGTGGTGTGTGGATGGGTGACAGCATGTCCAGATCAGTCATGGGGAACTCCAGGCCCTTCCGCCTCAAGTCTTCATAGACAGCGACAACACCAGTCAAGTCCGGTGAGCTGCGGAAGGCGTCCGCCCAGGACTGGGGAGAAGGAAACAGTACAGCCCATCACCATTTGCAGGAGTCTTCTGTACAAACACCTAAAGACAAACATTCTCCGAACTGGTGCAGATGCTCACGCTTTTTGGCTCACCTGGATGAGGGTCAGCACCTTGTCATACACTATGGCAGGTGGATTGTTCTTCGGCAGGATTGTTCTCACCAGAACACCTTCTACAAAGTCCTGGCTGGACACAAGGACATGGAAGCGATGGCCACAGTTTTTGACGCAAGTCTCCAGGACCTTCAAAGGCAATGCAGCATTAGCTATAGCCTTCCCTGCCTATGTGCGTTCCCCTTGTTGGCTTTAAGTACCTGTGTCTTTTCAGACAGGGACTCAGCTTTACAGTCACAGAGCTGAGGAAGAGCCCTGACCACTTACCGTCAAAGCCAGCATAACTTCATGGAAGTTTTTATTCCCTACAATCCTCTTCTTAATGGCTCGGAAGGCATCTTTGGGCCTGCAGGAGAAATCAGAACACCAAATGGCTACAGCTTGGGACTGAGAACTGTGAGCAGAGATAGGTGTATTTGCACCGTGGGGATAGCATGGAAAAGATGTGGTGACAGATCTGCGAGTAGAGATGTTTGACTGTGTTTTCATGCAACTGTGAAGCTGAAAACTAGGCTTGCTAATTCTCTGTCAACATCACTGTGGGGTAGGACAGCAGGAGTGAAACCTACATTTTTTATTCCATGTAGCACCTTCTTTTTTACATGCTGCTCTTGACATCTCCACTGCGAGAAGAAGCAGTCCCCCATGAATTCACTGGCAAGTCCCTAGGTCCAGAGTTAACAAGTCTGGCAGATTCTGAACATCTCCCTGCAGGGAGAGGGAGGCAAGGGCTACCCCACCCACTTTGCACATGTCTGTGTGACCGTACGTGAAAATACCTGAGAAGCAAACCCCAGCAGGACTCACACAGTCAGGAGACTGAATAGCAGCCTGAGATTTTCCTCTCTCCTCAGTCACCCGTCTGCAGATTTTTACATTCCCAGAGGAGAGAAGGAGAAGGGCATGAAGGAGGAAAAAACCAAAGTAGAAGAATTGCAAATATGCCTTTGGGAGATGGGAGGCAGCCTGGCTTGAATTGAGGCTTCTCTGGGGACCCTGAAGGCCTGTTTGAATGGCTCTTGGCACTCACAAATATTACAGGGAAGCACGTAACAGATGCTCTGACAGCTTTTCTGTGTCTCTAGGTTTCCTAGCAGTGTCTCATCTAAGGGACTGTGGGAAGCCTAGCTTATTACCTCCACCAGGGCATGCTACCACTGCAGTCTAGGGCTGTAGCGTTACAGGGTGTGTTGGGACCTGCCACTGGATGTGTACCCCTGCCAGCTCCCTTACCCTTCTTCAGTCTCGTTAATGATATCGCAGATCTCCATGTTGAGAGCCCAGTCCTCGCTCCGCAGGGACCCATCAGTAGCTCTCTCTGGAAAACAGAAACCAAGACATGGCAAGGCTAAGAGCGGCCCTGGCACTCTCTGCCAGGACACCCCAGAGCCTAGCCGCCTTCTCCTTAGCTTCCACCACAACGCCCAAGGAGGTGAATACAGCTGCAAAGTCTAGGCCAAGTGCTCCCCACTAGGTGTCACCACCATAAAGCACATGGCTTGCCAGCACTGGGATGGGTGGTTGCTCGACTTTGCCCACTCCACCCATGCTACCAACACACAAACACGTATTGTGTGATCTCTGGTGTCCTGTACACAAAGGGAGGGGGCTCAGCATGACTTCAGCGCCACAGCCGGAGAAAAGGGGGTTTACTTGCTTTGTTGCTGCAGGGCCAGAAACCAGGGGTTTGCTCTGGTCACACTGACATGGATCTAATGTCAATGGCTACACTTTTTGTTTGCACCAAATTAAGGAGACAAAAGAATCAACACCCTTCTTTTTACATGGACCCTACAAAATCAAACAAGCAAACATAAGCAGCCAAAGCAAGGCTCTCTCTTGTTTAACATTTACACCTCTTCTCCGAACTTCTGGCCTCTGAGGAATATGGACAGAAGCAGACTGCAGGCTGAAGTTGAAGCAATGTTGCTTCAGCTTTGATTGTGTCCCCTTTAATTAGGAATTCCTCAGTGAGCACTGATGTTATTCAAGGCAGAGATTTGGGAAATGAGCATCTATTACCAAGAGCACCAGTGTCTCCACCCTATAATCAGCCATGTCTCAGTTTTGGCAGCTACAGCTGACTGATGCCTTCAGGGACACCACCAGCGGCTGGGGCAAGAGAGCCATCAGCAGGGCAGTCAGGACCCCAGCATTCTCCAGGCCACCGGGAAACACAGAGATATAGCAGATTGCAAGCAGAGGACGTGAACCATCCTTCTCAGCTCTCCTATCCTATAAAACACCTGACTTGCACTGGGGCAAGAGAATTAAAACTAGCTAGACCGGTTTAGCACCTACCAGATGCTCTTTGGGAGAGCTCAGACCCAACAAGGTACTTAAAGAAGTGCCTGCATTTTCAAAACTGCTGGCCCTTGCTGCTGTGGGTCCTCTACCCCTTTGGAGAGGCCCTTCCCCTTGCAGAGCTGCCTTTTCCTGCTTTAGACCCAGCAGCCAATGATCCATCTGTGGGAATGAAATGAAATGCCCTTTCATGCAGTTATGGGATAGGGCCATAATAAAGGAAAAAAAGAAGATTTTTATAACTCCTGCCTGGGTAAGCACATCCATCATGTTTTGGGATGTCCCGTTTTTAAGGCTTACGCAGCACTGTGCAATGCAGCCTCTTAGGCATGTGTCCCTCCCGCAGATTACACACCACAGCATGAAGCAACCTATCCAGCCACCACCTTTTCTGTTGACTGAAGAATGTATTGATTACACTGTGATTATGCTGATTACATTGTGGGCACAGCCAGACAGAAAAGGGCAATCAAGGGAAGGAGAGTAGCAGAATGTTCTTGATGGTCTTCCACTTTTCTGAAGGTCTAATATCCTGAAGGCCCCTTGATTCAGATGAACTTTTGTCACTTTGAGCGTTGATTTTATATAGGAATCTTGTTCTCTTGCAGATCTCAGCTTCCTCAGTGAGGCGCAGGAGGCAGCATTGCATTGGGTGATGTGGTGGAGGACATATTTGGGGCAGTGGGCTACAGGGGAGCATGCCTGGTGCATCAGAGCATATACCAATGAATGGGTGAAGCTGTGGTAATACATGGGGGAAAATGTTTTCCGCCAGGGCTCCTTTGAGATCAGGACTCATAACAGTAGCAGGGCTCCAGGTTGCTCTGGGACAGCACATGACCAGCCTTGCCGGCAGGCAGATTACAGCTCAGGTCAGTCTGATGGATTTGGCACACATGGTCACAAAGCCACCCTTCACTTGCACTGTCCTCCAGCATCCCCTGCTCATAACACACCTTGGTTTGAACCCCAGCCTAGCCACAAGTTTGGAGAAACTGTTTGCTGCCGCTGGCAATGAAGCACACAAATCAATCGCACAGGGGTTGCTCTGCTAAAAGGAAGTCCACATCCACTCTTCTCACCCCTGAAGAAAAACACTACAGATGAAAGCTAAAAAACCACAACTCAGGAACAGGGCTGAGTCTGCTGGGAACTCTGAGCTTCAGAAGAAACCAAGGATGAAACGAAAACTGCCTTTAACCATCAAGCGCTTGCTGTTCAAGTCTCCCCAACCCTCCTCATCCTAATTTTCTCTACAGTCTGCAGTGCTCACTGAATCGACAAACACCCTTCCCTCACTTCTCCATGTTTGGTGGCACTCTGTAACCAGCTCCCTACCACCCCCAGCTTTTCCTCCGAACACACCAGTCCTGACAAGGTCGGGCAGCAGGTTTGCTTTTCAGACAGGAATGCAAACAAACGCTGTGTGCTCCTTCACCTGGCTTGCCACTTATGGGGAAAATGGGGCTTCCTCAGAAGTGACACACTCTGCTCTGCTGTTACCCCACAACATTGTGGTCGTCCTGCTCCTGTCACCCCCGTTCACATGCTGGTCAACCAAGAGCTGCAGGAAAGCAGCAAACCTGACATAAAAGCAATGTGGACTCAAAAAATACAAAGCTGGAAGAGCAGTACTAGGGCATATGGAAAACAGGAACGTGACCATGAGGCATTTCCAAGGACAAAGTGCTTGAATTTATGGAGTACAGACTAAGGCCTGGCCTAGCTGGCCCTGGGAGAGCTGGAGCTAATGCTCTTTTAATCCTCCTTGCTTCCAAGCACGAAGGGACTCTCCGAGCCTAGTAAGATATGTTGGCGTTTCTTCTGAAATCCTGAACTGTAGCCTTTTACTAAAGCCTGCAGAAGGGAAGAAAACAAACTCTATTCATCAGTCACGTGAAGGATCAGGGTGGCTGGCCCCATTTCACGAGCCGTAATTAGCACATGAGCTGTCTGCCCCTCAAGAAATCTGAGCCTGGGATGGCTGGGGACAGCGACAAGTCCCTAAAAACAGCGAGCACAGGAGGCAGGGCATGGCTGCCCGCCCACCTGCCCAGCACTCTGCCTGCCAGGGCTCATCAAGGAGCATCTACTTCTGTGTGCTAACAAGCTGAACCTGACCTGCCACAGAGAATTCCCCTGGGCAGAGGTTATCGGCGAGTGTATGAATGCCATCTCCCTCCAAGTCTGAAACCGACTGGCTGTTGAATGTACAGGAGGCCCTTCATGGGGCTGCTTCAAAGCCACATTGTTTTGGCAGCCAGTCCGGCTCCCCGGGTGTGACAGAGCTGGGGTTTGTCTGATTCCAGTCTGCTGCCTCACAAATTGCTCGGATCGACCCAGAACCGCTGAGGACTGACTGTGGTGCGGGCTGAGACAGAGCATCGACTCTTTCCTGCCTGGCATTTGATGTGCTCTTGCTGACTGTAACTCAGTTACAGAAGTTGTCTGGCATCATCGGAGAAGAAACACCTCTGAGCTGGGCATAACTGGCAGAACAGAACTGTACATTGCTGTGTGCCATGAGTAGATTTCACACCTTTGCTTCTTTTCAAGTTTATTGCCCTGCCCTTGTGGGGCTGGCGATCCCACCCAGCCATCCCTGTGGCAGCACACCAACAGTACAGTCAATATGGTGGGGAATTACAGGGGCTGGGGACAGAAGGTGCTGCGCAGGTTCCTCCCCACTTTGCTCCCCATCACAGCTCTGAAGCACCCATAACCAGCCAGGCACCATTCAGAAACCCTTCGCCCATGACATGCTCTGCCATAGCTCGTCAGTAACTGCATGCCCCTCCTCCAAATCAGGCCCTTGACCAGCGTTCCACACAGTCCTCGGTCTTGCCGGCTCTAAATTCCTCAGCAAAGCATCAAGCACTTTCTCATCCTTTTCAACAGGTCACCAGCATTTCATTACACGGGAGGTTTAGCAGAAAGCAATGCAACAGTCCTTTCTTCCAGTCTCTCTTCAATGCATAAACCCCCCACCTCCCCAGCCCAAATTAGCACCTGGTACAAGTCTCCTTGCTAAGCCTCACGCTTTTGTTTCCTCTGAAGAAACTTCAGCACCAGCTCAGGCAGGACTCCACTGTTCAGCCTCGCTGTATTGCTCCTCCAAAGATGGAGGGGACAACTCGCTTTCTCGAGAGAACAAAGATGTTGCTCCAAACCTAATTCAAGGGTGGTTGTGGACACAGAGTCATAATCACATCGTGCTGTGGGTATTTGGGTCTCTGAAATCCTCCTCCTGCTCCTTTCCTGTGAATCAGCTCAAACTCAGGGATCAAACGACTCTTCAGCTGACGCCTTTGCCTCATTTCCTCCAGACAGAGTAGGCACAGAAGACAAGGCAATGTCTTATTAGACAAGGCAATGTCTTATTGAGAAGCACTCTCTTATCATAGAATCATAGATTCATCTGGGCAGGAAGAGACTTTCAGAGGTCATCTAATCTGACCCCCCCGCAGTCAGNGAACAACCCCAGCTCCCTCAGCCTGTCCTCGCAGCAGAGGCGCTCCAACCCCTTGATCATTTTTGTGAACCATCTGGCACTGAGAGGAGAGTAATATTGGTAACAGCTTGTAACTACCTTCCACCACCTCCCAAGGTCCCAGCTCACAGAGGGGAGCAGGAACACCTGCCAGGTGGGATCCAAATGGCTGTGGGAATTTTTCTGGCATACTGTCTTGTACTTGCCCCTTTTGCTCACCCACGTGTAGAGGAAATCCGCTCTTTCTTACCTGCTCCCTCCTTACGGTCTCAACTTTGCCTGGTTCTCATGCTTATTCCAACCCCCAACCATAAAAAATCCTCTTCATCTCTGAGCTACACTGTTACTTCTTTCTGGTGCCTGCCCTCATTCACTGAAATAAACTGTCTCTGTCCCTGTCCCTATTGCTATAATTACTAGTTACTACATACTTCCAGGGTCAGGAGAGAGCGTTGGTGGTTTCCTTTCCATTCTCTCACCTTGAAATTAGAATTTCCATTTTGAAGTTTATCTTAGCTCCTAGATGGAGGCACAGGGGATTTCCCTTTTAATGGGGAAACCAAACTACCACGCTTCAGCACTCTTTAGAAAACTTTCCCACTCGTCAGAAGTCCTGTGTTTAAAAAAAAAAAACCACCACCAAACACCACAGAACAGAAACAACTATCAGAAAAACCAAACAAACAATCTGTATTCATCTTACTTGGGAAGGGACATCACAGTCCAAAAACAGAACAGAGGCAACTTTTGTGACTAAATCTCAGGACTGGGAGTAAGAAGCTAGAAAACCTACTCCTCTGCAACTGACTCATTCTGTGACAGATCACTGAAATTATCTGAGCACCCGTTTCTATGTCAGCGAAATAAATGGGATTTACTAGATTACCATTAATAAAGGAATTTGAGAATGTCACTGCAGTGTACCACAGGAGATTTATTTTTTTTTTTTAATTCTGTAGCCTTCATCTAAAGCTATTTTAAGACTCTATAAGCTGTGTCAAGCATACACGACTTTGCCTAAGTAATTTACAAGGACGCAGTGGTAGCTTTCTGCAGACAGCCCAAAGCAGCAGTGCTAGGCAGGTCTGGTGATCAAGCTCATGGGTTCAACATGCAGCTGCCACAGACCTACCAAACAAGTTGGTGTAAATCATGTTCGTGTCTCAGATTAAAAAGGGAAGATAGCATTTATCCATGTCCCCAGGATGTTGATAGGTAATGTTCAAAAGGAGAAAACATTCATATTTTCAGCCACCGGTCCTTTCAAGTCCTCCACACTGAGTTCCCTTCTCATCTGTTGCAATTATTCCACCTCTTTAGACTCCCATAACCCAAATCAACCCCAGTCATTAAGATCTCTCTGCTGTCACACCTCTGGTACCAAGGACTCCAAACTCCTGTTTGACAACACTCTTGAAGTACTTTTTTCTTATTTGCTGTTGGTTTGTTGCTTGAAAATCCCTTCTTTAGTTGAAGCAAAGCCCAGAGGGAACCCACTTAAAATCTGGCTACCATACTGATCAGAAGATCTGGAGGGCAAGAAGTGATCTGTGACATCTGAAGATAACTTCAGTTTGCCTCGACCCAAACACAAAAACGTATCTGATGTGCTCACTGGAGGAATCAAAGAGCGTTCATTCTGGAAAGGGCAGGAAACAGCTTCTCCTGGAAAGTGTGATGAAACATGTGACATTGATCTAGGGAGACGTCAGAGATCATCTGGAGGTTTTTGTTACAGAAAACCTTCCCTGGCGATCCTTCCCCCACTTTGCTGTGTTACGTCTCACCTATCTTGCCCAACACTAGAGTGACACATCGCTGTGGCCTCGACCCACATCACTTGGACGCTGCTTTGGGCAGCCTCTAAAATAAGTGGTGCTTCTAAAAGCATTACCTCAAGCAGCTGCTTGCTCCCTTCTCACCCCAGCTACAGCAGCCTATTCACCTGTGCGAGCACACCGAAAACTACTGAATCCAGGACCAGACGTTCACAGTGAAGAACAAAGGTCTGCACAAGTGACAAAACAGAAGACTGAGCAAGTACGTCAATTATAAATCGCCAACCCACAAGCTGGAGAGCTTAAACAGGCAACATCAATCTCCAAGCAAAACCTGAATGCACTTTGACAGTACAACACGGAGGGAAAAATAATCTTTATTCTAAGTCCTTTAAGAACTGCATCTCTGTTTGGAGAGCAGTGTAGCTATTGACAGTCTTGATCTTTCTAACTGCAGCATCTTTTTGCTCCCTTTTGTCAGACTATGTCCTTCTCCCGTTCTTCTAGTTGACCTGAGCATAGGAAGCAAGAAAGACTGCCTGTCCATGGGCGTGCAAGGTCACAGAGTGGACGCAACGCTCCTGCTGTTGATTTCACTGCTGGCAGCTGGTACTCGGCCCTACGGGAAGGCCTGTGGCACAGGGGAGATGCTGTCCACGGGGCAAAGGGACAGCCCTGCTGGGAAGTTAGGGGTGGGCAGCCGCCCCTGGTGTGCCCAGGATGCTCGTCCTGCAAAGTGGGGAGCTCTGACCCGACTCGGTGAGCCGAGATGCCCCAGGGCCAAGCTGCCTAATGTCTGTTTCCCCTAACGGCCTCCAGTGCAGCAATGGCCACCCCCCACCGCCCCCTCACCTCGGGGACAGTGAGGCCCCTTCCCGCCCAGAACGCGATAGGCCACTGTGGCTGGAGTCCAGACAATCACCAGCCCCTGTTCTGCCCCCCACCCCTCGGTAGGATCTCGCCCCTCCCGCGAAGCCCTCAACGAGGTGCGGGCGGGAATGGCCCTGAGCCAATCAGGGACCTCGGTTCTGCCGGGGGGCGTGGTTCGGACCACCGTCCTGCGGCCCCTTTAAGTGAGGAAACTTCGCCTCGCCACCTCAAGACCCCCTCGCTCTCGGATTGGCTGGCGGGGGCCGCCGAAGGCACCGCCTCGGGCTGCACACTCGCTATTGGCCAGTAGCGCCGGTCAGTCAGAGCGAAGCTTTCCCCTCATTGGCCGACGCCCTCCCCGGGACGCTGGGGGGGGCGGGGGCCGCCGCTTCCCGGAGGAAGGGGTCCGGCGAACGGGCGGGAGGACGGGCGCCCCCCGGGGGCGCAGGGTAGGGGGAGAAGGCAGGCGGGAAAGCCGGGAGGGGCGCGGTGCCGCGGGTCTCACCGATGCGTTGCCCCACGGGGGAGCTGAAGGGGTTCCCGAGGAGAAAGTCCATCGCTGTCGTGCCGCGATCAGCTGACGCCGCCGCTGCCGCTCACGTGACCCGCACGCCAGGCCGGGGCGGGTCCCCGCGCGGGCCCTGCTGTGACGCCAGCGGCCGACGCCCGGGAGGGGCGAGCGGCACCGCCCGTCCCGTCCCCGCCGTGGCGCCGAGGCGGACAGCGAGGCCGAGACCCCGCTGGCTGCCACCCTCCGGCGCTCGGAGCCGGGACGCGGGGACCAGGTGTGGGTAACCAGTGCAGATGGCCGCGACATACCACCAGGCGTGACGTCCCCCCGCGCGCCGTTCGCACCGCCACCAACCCGGATGGCAGCGCCGGTGCCACTTGCAGGGTCCCCCGGCAGTCCATCCTCCCGGGGGAGGGCGGTTTGGGTGAGCGGCAGTACAGGGAAGGGCGGTGCTCGCCTGCAAACCCAGGAGCGTTTTAACGAGTTTAGGATCGGACGCGTTTAACCGAGAAACAGTAAATCCCGGTAGTAACGACAGCTGCAGGAAGCACGACGGGAATGAGGGACAATACTCCAAGTGTTAATTAAAAAAAAAGAATAATTATATTGTAAGTACAGTACAAAAACGTTTCTTCATGTAACTGTAATCTGGATCAAACATCAAGGAAATAACAAAAATACAAATACTGCTAACTCTTGCCAAAGTTTTCCCTCTAGTACCAAATACCACAAGATACAGATTATACAAAGTATACAAATTTTAAATAAAAATACAATACACCGGGGTCGTGTGTGTGGTTGTTAAACTCTGCACGAGTCCTCCATTGTGTGGATGAGCTGATCCTCTTCTGTTCCTTGGAGAGCGGATCTTCCCCTTCACCAGGATGCTCCCAACTGCGAAGGGCTGGGAAGAGCCAATGATTTTGTGTCGCTCCCAACAGCAGATGCTTCAGTCTGGGCCAGGATCCCAAGAGGGACTGGACTGTAGCCCTCCTGGGCCTTTCCCAGTTCCAGGCTCACTGGGATTTGCCGTATATTGTTAAAACACGAGTGCTCTGGGCTGAGGCCGGGGTGGAGAACCTGAACGGTGGGTGGGCTGAGAACCTTCTGCCTCCTGCACTGACTGAGAAAACCTAACGCTGTACTGAGAGAAGCTCCGTAAGAGAGAGACTACCTTGCACAGGGCACAGCGAAGGCAAAGAGGAACGGGGGACGCAAACCTTCCTCCTGCACCCCTGAGGATTTAATTTAGATGTGACTTGGGGCTCAGCCACAGCGAGGGGCGCCTCAACCGCAACTGCCCTCAAAACCAGAAGTTAGACTTCAGACTGGAAGTATAAAAGTGCTCTTCTGTTATTTTAAAACTTTTATGTTGTAAGGCTGAAAAGGCTGGAGTTGAATTATATTCCAGTTGTCCTACCTGCCTTCACGAGACACACAGCCTGTTACTACAAACACTTAAGATCTTCCTGGTGCCAACGCTTACCACTGCGCATATAGCCCATTCCTGCAGGAAGTGGGGTGAGGCAAACTCGATTCGTATTTTCCACACACTGTTGGTGGAAGGAGAGATTTTTGCTTTTAAATTATGTATATATATATATATATACACACACACACACAGAGAAATATACAGGATAAATTAAAATCTGTTGCAGATACTGGTAAAAGTTAAATACATATGATGTGAACACCACATACACATACATACAGACACACAAAAGCCTAGATGAGAATCAAGTGCTCTCCTGCAGCTCCTCTTCCCAAGGAGCAGAAAACCAAACACCAAGTATGTGGCTGGAAGGGGAATCGGTTCAATCAACCCACGTGTGCCTTACTCAGCCGTAACTGCTTCCAACTGGTCACTAGTCACCGCCTCCCAGCAGCACCATGGCTCTTTCAATACTGCTGGTGAAAGGGATGGGGGATGAGCGATCTCAGAAACCAAAGCTGGCTGTTTACAAAACGGGTGCAAGATGGGCAGAAGCAATCCCAGTTTTCCCCATCTGCTTCCACACTCCTCTCCATCAAAGCAGCCCGACCGTGCTCTGGAAAAATCAGCAGGAGGTTCATTCTCTCAAGCCAATGCAGTTGGTTGATACATCACGCTAATGACAATTTGGGTGCAAGTCCACAAGCAAATACTAAATTCATTGTCATCTCCTATTTTACTTCAAATGCCAGCTACCAGATCAGTCAGCTGACACCGACAACTTTCAGTTATTACTGACTGAAGAGGGGATATTGGGGTTGGACGAAGCGACCAAGAGGCAAAGAGCTCTGCTAACTTTGAGCAGCTACCCAGCTTCCCCCTCAAGCAGTACATTTTAAAATGAAAAAGACTTAAGATACTGGGCTGGTAAAGAGTCCAGTTCTATTCCTTGGTCCAAAATAGATTATCATCTCCACCTGTCCATAGAGTGTCAGAACACTTTAGGCTGGAAGGGATATCAGGAGGTCATCTGGTCCATCCCCCTGCTTAAAGCAAGTTGAACTATAGCAGGCTGCTCATTCCATTTTTGAATATCACTTCACCAACCTCTATGGGCCACCTGTTTCAATGACCTCTCTCATGGCGAAATTTTTTTCTTCACATCAGGAAATTCATTCTCTGGCTGCTTCCCCCACTAAAGGATCCGAAATTAAGGCGAGAATCAAAAAAGCTTTCTGAATTTTTCACACAAAATGCTTTCAGATTGGAGGACGTTTCGCACACCAACACAAAAGGGTTTCCTCAGCTTCACAACTTCTCATAAAATAGAAGTCAAATAGTTACCATCCTATGTATATACTATACAGATATAAAACATTAAAACCCTACACACGGAGCCCTTTGGGAGTGCCGGCGCAGTGCGTATGTACACAAGTCAGTTATGCAGAGGCTGAGTACGTCCCAGGATCCTTTCCCATCAAAGTCCAGGCATGATGTAGGCGATGTTGTCTAGAGTGTTTGACTGGGAAAAGAAATTCAGTATTTTTTTAGTGTCAGGCAAGGACTCAAAATCCTTAAAAAATGACACAGCTGAGGGTACTAAGCACGTTCACTTGTCTTCCAAGTTATCATACATAAGACAACCAAATCTGCCTAGTCACCACCACCACTGCTAGGCTTCTTTTCAAGTTTTTGGAAATGTAAGTTAACTAAACCTAAAGGTAGCCTCAGTATTCGTAAACACCTGGAAACAATGAAAAAGCTTGAGGCTCTCCTCAAGTGACCTCCTCCTTACAAACCCCGAACTCTACCTCTGAATTTGAAACAAGCCACACTGTCCGTATCACATCAACCACAGGAAAGACTAGTGATGAAGGACTTGAGCAAATCGATCAAAGTTGTAGCACATAAAATCAAAATATTACTTGACTTTACACTCACAAGTCCTTGATGAAATTCTGTAGTGTAAAAATAAACAGAAAAACCCTTAAACACACTCACTAATATGGAGTCACATGGGAAAAAGAAGTGCCTTCCAGTTTTCCTGGGAGACCATAATAGAATTCTGAGAGTAAGAGTCCTTCTTGTGCCCATCAGAAAACAAGATCCAGCAGTATATTATCTGTGTGTTCTTCAAATGCAGTACTCCAGTAAGCTCAAGCCTGTGGCTGGATGGCTGAAGGCTTTAGGAAAACCACCTAATTGCTGAAGACCGAGGACCCGTAGCGGCACAGGTGGGGATTTTAGAATGTAGCAGTGCCACCTACTGACTGACAACATAAACTGCATCCTACGTGCAACGTGACCACTGAAAATTTTATCCTGATCTTAACCACCACTGGTCATTACGTAACTGGTGGCAAAAATCAGAACAATTTACTTATTATCATATCTGAATACTAGTTTTCAGAAGTGAAGGGTAAATGCCTTAATCCACCAAATGCTCCACTGCCCCTTATAACAATAAGTTGATCAAGTTTCCCATATTAAACGCACCATTAGTCATCTGGTGTCATGGCTCTGAATGCACTTGGCAAACAAGGAGGAAAAAAAAAGCATAGGATGTTTTTTCCATGGCTTAGGATGGGAACACCCCGCTGACTCAGCTTTTGTGCAGGCAGCCAGTTTGTGGGAGCACACAGCTGTGCCTTTGTTGTTGTGGTTGTTGTTAATAGTCTGCTCTCAGAATGAGTCAATGTTTGGGCTGCCCCATTGTAACATGCCATTTTTTGTTGTTCTCTCTGCCAGATCTGGTTTTAATATCTTAATTTTTGGGGACTGTATATTTATTTTTCATTTCTGCTCCTCTCCGTTGCTTTATTCACGTCTCCCATTGGAGGTATGACCCCTGATACCTTTTACACTGCTGCCATCTTAATCTATGTCCACATCATGCTGCATGGATGCCACAAGCTGTTGCTAAATCAGGGCTTAATATTACATATAGTTTAAAGTGGAAAAGAACCTGTAGTTAGGCAGTTCCTTAAAACAGAGACTGTTTCACTTTCCTTGAAGAAGGTTACAGCCACAGGTAAAAGGCTCGACTCGATCACATTAGGAATCCTGAGATGCTGCTAAAGGAAAAACTGATTGTGTGATACAGGGCAGCTAGGTGTTTTTAGGGAAAATCAGAACTTTCAGAAATACAGGTATGCAAATAGGCATTTTTGTTGGATTCAGATGGATTGATTCAGTCACTAAAACAGGACCTACATACACTGCGATCAGTGCTATAAATATTAGGTCATTTGCCACTGGGAGGAAAAAAAACTGCACAATATTGCACAGCAGTAACATCTAAATGAATTTCAAGAAATATGCCCCCTTAAAAGTGTGTGACCGAGACAATTTTCTTGTTGCATTGGAATTATAATCACATCATAAGACTGATTCATCAAAAAAACTCTAGCTGGACTCTACTGAAATTAACAGTGCTAGAATAAAAACGACCACAAGGAACTCACCAAAACATGCTTAGGGCAGCCATTCAACTCAGGTAATTGTGTGGTCAGACACGCTAACGGGCCCAAAGCACAGATGATTGAATCTAGAAGTACCGACAAACTTCCTGAAACAGCCACCATTCCCTGGAAGCAAGGAAAGAAAAAAACATGGATAGGGATGAGTAGTGGAAATCACGGTTCTTTCACGCTTGCATTGTTTCTCATGCAGATACAGTGTTTTCACTCTTGAGCAACTCTAGTCCATTTTCCCTAGTTACAAAGTCACAAAACTATGCCACCTGCCTCACACAGAGACTGCTGACCCAAAAAATTGCAAGCATTCAGTAGGAAACATACTGGTGTAGGAAAAAAGTAGGGAACAACAGAAAAGGTCAAAAAGTTGTCAGTTGCATAAAACACTCAATTCCACAGTTTTTTGTAATGTAATTTTTTTTGGCATTTCACAGAATCACAGACTGATAAGGGGTTGGGAGGGATCTCTGGAGATCATCTAGTCCAACACCCAACCGCGGGGAAGAGAGCCATCTATTTTGTTAGCTGCATGAGTCCTAAAGACAATAGTTGTTTTATTACAGAAGTCTAGAGAAATGCTAAGCCTGTAACAAATGCTTTAGACGTTGATACACTTTCAGGAAATGGAATTTATTTGCGTGCATTTCTGTAAAAGGGGGAGATTTTACTCTGGTTGTTCTTCTGAAGAATGACCTCAATCAGTCATACCAGAAACAAAATGCAAGAACACTTATTTTACTGCTGATAAAACAAGCAAGTACAGTGGGATGAGACGATGATGCTAGCCGTAAAATTCAACGATACCATTTGAGCCAAACATGTGTTCTCCTTACAGGGTAGGCTGAGTTCTGAAAGTGCATGTCTATGTGTGCATGCAGAGAATCACTATAATTTAACACCAGAAAACCATTAAAATGCGACATCTCCTACATTACCAGGTAAACTGAAACAATAGTTGCCCCTATCAAAAGCACTGGCAATATGACACTGCCAGAAAACTCCAGGACAGGCAAAAAACACCTTGGTAAAGGCTGACGGTTTCCTAAGGAGGCTTGAGATAGCAACAGAAAATGAACCAGAGACTGGCAAAGAAGCACCAGATCCAAGGTGAACACGTAGTTAGAAAAAACTGAAAAGTTTGCTGAACTAAGAATTACCTTCAAGAATCTAGAGCTACAAAGGGCCCGTCTTTCTTTGATGCCTACTGTTTACTGAGAGACAAGGCTTTTTAATTCACTGAAAACAGCAAAGCAATGCATCAAAGAAACACAACACGCCACCTCTAACTTCTCTTCCTAACAGAAAAGCATTGGTTAAACTTTTAAATAAAATAATAATCCCCTCCCAATCATATGTGTAGATTACATGACATCACTATGACATCACTGGTTAGACTCACCTCTGTTTCCTGCAGTCTGTGTCCAATGAGACTCAGAGACTCACCCAGCAGCTGTAAGTGTGCAGCTACATCAATAGGTTCTGTCTCGGGGACTTTGGCTGGTGAGGAAGATACCACCACAGTGCTGGTGGGGGATTTCTTATGAGGGGAAATCACTCCTGTTGGAGAAGCTGGAAACATGTACATTAAAATTTCATAGCCTTTTCTTTCATTCTTTTACTTACAAGCCTATTTACTTCTCAAAGTCTGTATCTCAAAGGCACGTGATGTTTAAACAGTTCTGTGGAGCTGGTCCTGTGGTCCTTGGAGTCAAAACTTTCCTTCTACATACCCAAAGCATCTACCTCAGCTGAATGCAATTTGGGAGATTTGGTTTGAGAGACTTGATAAACAGAGATGCCAAGCCAAAACCTTCCCTTTTTCTCTAGCAGCAGATTAATCCCACTAGAACATTCCTGCTGCCTCTTCTTCTGTTGCATTTCAATCCCTAAATTGCTAAAACTGACACCATTCTACAAATTAGATGAGGAAATCTTTATGAAAAATTCCAACATCATTCTTGCTCTCACAGAAAAAGTGTTTTTGAGTCGTATGTTTTAAATTTCAAGCCTCGTGAGAAAGCAGGTAAGGGTGTGAAACAGGAATGGACCTTTTTTCTTTATTCCATAGGCAACACTACCTTTCCTGTCCAAGAAAAAGACCAGAGCAAACAAAAAGTGCAACAATTACCTTTTATTTTTGGTGCACCGTCTGAAGATGATGCTTTTCTCTTCACAGTGGTGGCCTCTGCTTTATTCTGCTTGTGTTGGAGATACTGAGCTTTCTGTTTCCAGATCTGCAGTTACCATGGTATGAAAAGAGAGATTCGTAACATTAGGTAATTCTGGTAACTCATGCCAGGACCTGGAGGCAGAATGATATTATGAAGCTAACTGCTGAAGCAATACTATGAGAGAAAACTGATGCTTGTATGATGTTAAGGGCAATGTTTCTTGACATCTTTACATGCTTTGAGGGCATAGAGAACATTTTTCAAGGTATGGTGGCAATGCTGCCAGCATGTTCTGACCTAAGCACCTAGTTTACAGAAATAATTTTACAAAAACATCTCACACACACTCACCAGTTTATCCTTCTCAGGTAGCTGCTTCCACACTTCTGCCAGTTTTTTACTTAGCTCTCCAAAATCTGGCAGAAGGAAAGAAGAAAAATGTTTAAAACAAATGAAATCATAAAATCATGCAGAGAACATGGGAAATTTACTGGCCCATGCATATACATTTAGGAAGGAACTCATTCAACAACTGGAACTCTCCACGCTGTCTGAAAATGACTGCCAGTATGCATTCCCATTATTGTTTAAAATGAAAAAAAGCTGATACTGGTAATACAAAATCACACATGTACATACAGGAAAGTGACACAATAAAGGTAACTAAGTAAAGAAAGAGCAAGCAACGATTTTCATTATCCAGATTCACAGCTTTTTTAAAATGTGATTAAATCAAATTATGAAATACACTCCTGTCCCATTTGCTATTTCTTACTCAAAATTGGCAGATTCTTTGCATTTTGTTGGTATGAAACAAAGACGGTACATTCTGCTAATTCATCCAACTAGTGTATCATCAAGAGAGAAGAAGGTCAGGCTATTCTCTCACCTATTCCAGGGTGCTCAGACACGATAGTTGTACGATATTCCTTACAGAACACCTGATAGGCAGACATGTTTTTCTTCTTCGGCTAGGCAGAAGAAGAAAAGGAAACAAAGATTTTTAATTATGATAAGGCTTTCTTGAATGTAGTAAGAATTTGACATTTATTGAAGACTTAAAGAAAGATGCGGTGCTTAGATCAGGAAACTAAAACCCCAGTAGTTTATATGTTCTGTCTGAATTTAGTGGTTGTAAAAGCCGAGGAACCAGCCAGAACCATTCTTAATACAAGGCTTATCTTGCAACAACTCTATCAATGCCTTTCATGCGTAAGTTGTAACAACTTGCTATCCTAAACCAGGATCAACATATAACTCTATTAATTAATATATTTCGGTTTTAAAAACTAAAATAATAAAAAAATATATATCTGTCATACTATTGACAGTACGTATTGTAGATCTGTCAAAACAATTCAGTCCTCATCATAGCGTCTTGTTCTGTTCCTTGCATCCTTACAAAACACTTCCAATTGGCAGGAAAATACTGTATTAAGTACATTGACAGCAGAGGCAAAGGCAGTTGCTGAGCTACCGTCAAAGAAAACTTACCCAATAGCACCTGAACAAATTTGGGCTACGTCTGCCCATTTTCTGACACAAAGCCCCTCTGGTTTATCAGAATATACAGAAACTGCTTTTCCCCATTTATATACGTACACACCTACAGTTATATCGCCTGTAAACTCATTCATATGCTAGCAACAATTTCTTCTACTCCCAGTTTTATACACTAACCATGGAAAACTGAACATATGAGTACAGGACAAAAATGAGAATGTGGTGTTCTGTAAGAATTAGAATTTCATTTGAAATTAATAAGTAGCTTCACTTTTCAGGTTAGAGCTTGATTCCTTTTTACCGGAACTGGAATGATGGGCTAGATTACTAATCCAAAACTCTGTCTGTCGATAGCTACAACTGGTTACCTTAGAAAATGATGCAGTTGTGCTTGGTACATAACCTGTACCAAGCAATTTAAGTACCAACTTTTCAAAAAATCTCTATCAGTTAAAGATTGCCTGTGCCACAAAACCAGAATGATATATAGTCCTTTTGCTACAAACAGAAAATCCAGTGGCTGACATGTTTTTCCAAACACGCTTCAGTGAAGCTATCCATCCTGGAATTATGTTATCCTTCTGTTTCAATGTAACATGCCTTTGCAATGGAATGCCTAATTCACCATTACCCATCAAGCAATTTCTATTTACCCTCAAATTTTTTCTTACTTTTTCTCTTTCTCTTTCCTTTTCTCTTTCTCTTTCTTTTTCCTTTTCCTTTTCTCTTTCTTTTTCCCATTTCTCAGCTTTGTCCTTCTCCTTGTCTTCCTTTTTCCTCCTCTTCTCACCTTGACCATCTGAGTGAAAAACAGCAGGAGGAGGTGGAGGAAGGACATAAGGGGTACTGGGAGGAGGTGGTGGTGACACTGTTACTTCTGCTACTGTCACAGGAGCATGCCCAGAACTCTTTTTAGACTTAGAGTGCTTCTTCTCTCTGTGTTTCTCCTTGTCTTTTTTTTTCTTACTTTTTTTGGACTTCTTCTTCTTCTTGATTTCTCGGTAGGAGTCATCTATCACTAGCTCTCCAGCCTCCAACTCCCCACCAGAGGAGGAAGCAGATTCTGGCGGTGCCTCCACACCTGAAATCTCATACTCACTCCCATGGCCCTCTGAGAAAAGGGAGGTGTCAGCACCAAAACTCTCAGAAGGTGGATGTGAATCTGGAGGTTGTTTGTGCTTCTTCCGGGATGACTTCAGGAAGCTCTGCAGTTCATGACCCAGCAGGAATGAGCCTTGCTCATCTCGAGCTGATTTTTTTGAAGATTTCTTTGCAGCTGCTGGTGCTGAGGAGTAGGAGAAAGAATCATCGTCTGCTGCACTACTTTTCTCTTTTGGTGAAAGTATGAGCTTCATCTTCAAGCCATCAGGCTCACGAAGAGTAAGTGTCTCTGTGTTCACGTAGAGCGGTTTCATTTTCTTAGATTTATGGAAGCTGCCATCGTCCACTGAGTGCTCCCCACTGCTCAGCTTCTTCTTGTGGTGCTCCTTTTTGCTTTCGGAATGGCCAGAGGAAGAATGAGATGATTTTTCAGACATCTTCTTTGAAGACTTTGAGCTTGTGGCCAAAGGTGAGGTGACAGACTTGAGTAAATCCATGGTTGTATCAGCTGAGGATGGGCTAGAAACTGCTTTTTTCTTCTTCTTTGATGGTAGATCCAAAGGCAAAACACCTGAAAAAGATCAAGAGAAATATATTTCAAGGTGATTCCCTTAAAAACAGCATTACAGTAGCCCAAAGATGTGAAGCGGGAATCCTGTAAGACTTGGGATTACAGCTAACAGATTTACAGCCTGCATTAAACAGAAGATCTCTGAAGCTTGTAGCCAGCCCAGCACGCTCTTACTGACATAACTGAGGAGCTCCAATGCCTGAGCTGGTCAAATCCAAGTCATTTAAGGCAGGAAGACAGAATAGGAAAGCTCCTGAAGTTTTGTCAAACTCTGAGTTCTATTGTGAAATAATATATTTTGATGAAAATGTAACTTACTGAGCCTGAAATTACGTCTCAAGTGCAAGTTTTTTGTGACTTTTTTAGCCAATGAGACCAATGAATTGAAAATACAAGCTTTTTCATTCTGAAAAGAGATTTTGATGAGATTTCAGCTTGGTTTTGTCTTTTCATTGGGCCAGAAATAAATCTTAAATCTGTTCAGCTTTTATAAACAGAATTGTAATTTTCCGGCCATCTTACTGATTTCCAGAATGTTTCTATATTTAAACTGAGACCAAAAGCATTTATTTGACATCTTGATGCATTCTATTATTATAAATTCAGAGAAAGTAATACTGTCTCATGTAAAATTACAGTTTGTAATGCAATAGGGAAAAAAGAAATGCAAATGCCAAAAGGGAAGTCATGGATTAGAAAAATTCTACCCTTTCTCAATGATCCCAACCCTCAGCAATGGCAACTTGTTATGCTGGATTCTGGAAAAATCATTCTCTAACCTTCTGTTACCTGGTGCTGAGCAGCGCAGGTTGCTGATTACTTGTCCTAAGACTGGTTGATGTACTCTCCCCCCATCAAGTGCTAACCACACAGCTTGATGACACTGGTTTAACAACACCCTTTCATCAAAGTCATGATCTGTTAGCCCTTCCCCCTGCTTGGTTACTGTCTTACCTCTGTAGCAGAACTCATCGGAGGAGTGCTTTCTCTTCTTTTTGTGAGGTTCTGTCCCCGGAAAAAGCTCACTGTCCTGGAATAAGAAGAAAAAAGGTGCTGACAAACAAGAAGGAACTAATACGAGATTCACATAGACTACTGACACAGATAATTTGTAGTGGATATCAAGATTTATTTGCACTACTGTAATATCAAGAAACCCTAGGTATGAATCAGGATCATCATTATTCCAAATGCTAAAACAAGCAAAAGAAACATACTCTGTCCTCAAGAGCCCATGGTGTAGATTTAAGGTAAGAGACAAAAAGCATGGTAGAGATAGGTGGGATAGTGGGATAACACAAAAGATGGTATTAGTCTGGATTGGCTTCAGCACATCAGCCACCTAACTGGCATCAAGCTTTCTGTAGGGATTGCAGCACAACAACAGGGCTACAAGAAGGTTGAAAGATGGATCTCTACAGAGAGATCCCCACAACTGAGAGGAGCAATACATAGGAAAACTTGAAAAAGCACATTTGAAAGTGTTAAGAAATGGGCAATGAAAGCCAGAACTTGGGAGATGAGCTGATGAGTTGGTAAAAGACAGGTATCTACCTCTTAATAAAACTAAGAAATAACTAAGCATGCACAGGCTGTCAGGCCTTGAAAATGAAGGTGAGCAGTTCGTGTTTAATACGCTGAAAAAGATAAAAGAATTGGAAGAAGGTCAGAGAGGTGACAATTAAAATGATGGGCCAAAAAACTGTCCTTAATATGTCCTGTCACCTAATTATTATTTGTCTCTTGACAAATTTATGGTCTGAAAATGAAGTTACTATACAGAATTCCATTTGCATGGTAGAAGATTTTAATTTTAAACTAGAACTTCTTTTCCCAGTTAAAAAAAAGTAATAGATAAATCACAGTTTAGTCACCTTTGAGCTAACGGCAGAAATTTTAGCTCAAAGAAGAAAGTTCTGAAGAAACTTAAGTTGTCACTGTGTGATTTCAGAGTCAAGGCCCCAAAGAGGTGAAAGGGGCAAGTTCGTACCTCTCAAGAGCTATCGTTTCAGGCTGTCTGCAGAATCAGGAAGACAACAGTGCATCAGTTAACATCATATTCACCCTTTGCTGGCTATTTATACAACCATAAATTCTAAAAGTCTTTTTTTTTTAATTTGTGTGTGTGTAAAAAGTTATTCATGCTGTCTTACAACTTACAAGGCTCTACATCAAGACTGTGACAGCACCCTACTGCTCTATTTTCTGAGGCCAGAAAAATCAGAATCAGTTGTAATCAGGACTGACTCCCTCCTTTTCCCCAGGAAAGTTACTGAACAGTACAGGACACAATTAGCGGCTCTTGCTGTCTTCTACATATATTTCTACATAGAAAAGAACAAGAAACCCATCCATCCTATTCAATCACTGGCTTTACACATATCCTTACACCTTCAACCTTTTCTCTGAGGGCTTCCTGACCTGAGTTGCTATCTCGTCTTCCTCTTGCAGCAAATCCTTGTAAGAGCGCTTTTTCTCTCGCTGTATCCTGCCAGTTGCCAGCCCCACGTCATCAACACTTTGGTCACTCTCTAGGAACTCTAAGATTTATGTGAAATGGGAAAAAGGAAGAAATGAAATAACCCATTAAGAAACAACAGACATGTGGACTATGCACAATATAAAATAACAGCAGATGTTGGCACAGAGTGATACACGAAACTCAACAAGAACAGGGGCATAAAAGATAATAATCTGTACTTTCTGACCACAGGGATGGGGCTTAGTTCTCTAACACCGTAACGTAATCACTCAAGATTTCACTTCTAACCCTTGTATATTTATTTCTTCCAAAACACAACCGGACCTAGAAATTGTTATCATGACTAAACATAACCTCATCTCACATCTCCCATTCCAATGTCCTGGCAGGGAGAAGAAAGGCTGCAGTGGCAGAGTTTCCAATCAAGGTTTTTATATTAGGAAATACCACCCATTTCTCTCAAGTTCTAATCCCAGTACTTAAAACCTGGAAGTCAAGGGCTTGGGATCCTCCAGCAACTCGGCCAAATTAAATTTAAGGGCTCCACAGCACCCTAGCTTCCTTTCCCACTCGGACTGCACAGCCTGGCAAGGGCTGCAGAGGGTACTTGTTTTTTGTTTGGCAACTCCCTCTGAGATTATGAAGCAGTCATACCTTCTTTCTTCTTGGAGTCATCATAAGCCATGGTGGTCCTGCAGGAGCCTGAGAATGTGTTGCCACGTCTGGGCTCCTTCCCCCGTTCCCATCTACTGGAAAAGGTCTGAGAAACAGAGAATGAAAATAACCCTCCCATAAAGAAGAATCACGATGCAAAATGGGAAACTTCCTCTGAACTAAGTGAAGATTCTCTGAAGGAAAGTGGGAAAGGAAGGGAGTCTACCTTCTGGTTGGTTCATGCTCACTCTTCAGGCTTCACAGAATATTTCTTTCACATTAAACTGGAAGTTGTTCTTCTATTATTTTAAAGATACAAAAGACTACCTCTCCCTTGTAAAATCTCCAAATTGCTGAAGCAATTTATTTACAAAAATAAGAGAGTGAGAAGACAGCTAGGTTTGATTTTCATGACACACAAAACTACACACAAACTTGTGTCAAAGCCACTTTTTGTCAGGAGCCACTGCAGCAAAGATTGGGATGTTTAAAGAGAGACTTCAAACCCTTGAATCCCAGATGAAGTTAAGGAAAAGAAGGAACCGGGCAGAAATCACTGTATTACTAAAGAATAATTGCAAATCTTTTTAAAACTAAAGGGTCGCACAATTTGTGGTGAAGGTGTGCATCCGTCCAATGTGTTTCCAAACACTACCACTGCAGCCATTCTGAATGCCAGCCCGGAAGAGGAAATGGAAGAAAGCACTCCTTTTCACTAGGCCCTCTGCAGCACCTCAACTCTTGACAACTCCCAGGTTTCAGGCCTCCTCTGAGTCATTCTCTTCCACAGTTGCTGGCATATAGCAGGACTGTGCCGTTATGGAATAGCTGTACTCTGGTTCTCTCAGACTAAACAGCTTTTGTTCTTCAGTCAACAACCAGTTTAACATCTAAAAATACTGACCTACTGGTCATAAGCAATAAAACCAAATGCACGTTAGTGATTTTGTGTGTACGTGCACACATGTGTAAGCATTCAACCACAAAGACCACACAGCTTGTTCATTTTAGCCATCACAGTGATCTTGCCACCCTGAAGTTACATTTGAATACCTTGAGAGGGGGCAACTTGTGCTTGTACATCCCTGCACATACTTCAGTTTTATTAATAATTGGCTGAGGTTGAGAATGTAGAACATATTCATCCTACAGTGGTTACTTAAGTGAAACAACAAAGTCTCAATTAAGTCAAGCTTGCAGGTACGCAGGAGATGTTTCTATTTAAATTCATGTTATTACTGCAGGTTTGGGGAAACTACTGCAAAACGTTTTAAGTCAGTATTCAGACTGCACAGGGTTGGTAGCAAGCACATGAATTTGTAGACAGAATTTATGTACACACACAAGAGCAGTGTGCTTTGCAGTTAAAAAAAGAGCATCTTGCCACTTGTGGGCTCACAATCTTCAACCAGATCTTGTCAACATTTCACGATGTTCAGTTGTCAAATAGACTTCAGTGGGAACACTCGGGGTAGTAAAGCACTGTGTTTAAGAGGAAAAGGGCCTAATCTAGACACTGCTTAGCAACACAAAGCTGAAGATAACCATTGATGAACAGAAAACTTGGAGAAACTAAGGGTTTTTTATAGCTACATTAATACCTTTCAGTCTCTTTTAAATTTTATGTGCTTGGCAGATATATAGGTTGGTAGATAATGCCCAAAAGGGGTTTACAACCTAGACCTCTAATCCTGCAAACTATTCTTAACTAGTCGCATCCTATAAATCCTAACTAGATTCCCCTGCTTCAAATTCTTCAGTTTCAGCCGTGATCACACAGGTTCAAGTGGAGGAGCTCTCTCTTCACGCTTCCCGTTCCTCAACGCACACGCTTGCGGGACCAAGCCCAAGTGCTGCTATTCTGCAGCACCCCGGACTCCATGGGGACCTCCGCACTCTCTGGTCCCCCACAGGAGGCTGAACAACCCACTGGCGACAGCCCGCGATAGGTGGAAGCTGAGGGGCAGGCTCCCTCGCCCCGTTTCCAGCGACACGAGGAGCCGAGGGGGAGCAGGCGAGCCCCGCTGTTAATTCCGAGCGCGGAGGAGGGGACAGACAACGGCACCGGCCCCTCCGCAGACCCGGCGTCAGGGTCGGGCCCGTCCCGCGCCCCCAGTGCATCCCGCAGCCCAGCCTCGCGCATGCGTGCCGACACCCTCAGAGCCCGGGTCCCGCTATCGCCGGCCATCCCCGTTTAAAGCGGACTCGGCCGCCCCGCTCCCGCCCGCGCGCCCTCTCACCCGAGCGGGCTGCGGCCTCACTCCAAACCCGCGGCTCCGCCCCTGCTGCAGGCTCGAGCGTGCCCCGGCAGTGGGGCCTCCCAGCGGTGACAGGATCCGCCGGTGCCGAGCTGCAGCCGCAGAGTGGGGAGGCGCTACGGCCGCCTCACTCTGCCCCGTCGCTTCCCGCCGCGCCGCCGCTACCCGCGGCCGCCATCTTGGCGAGGGAGACAAGGGATGGCCGCTCGGAGCCGCGGCCAGGGACAGCCAGTCGAGCGCCGAGCGCTTCCAACCTGTCACCCGCGTGGTGGGGGAGAAGGCGGGGTGAGGGATTGCCGAGCGTATCGATGGTCGGGGCGACCTCGCAGCACCGTTCCCTGGGGACTGAGAGGTCGCCGTGACCGCCACTCTGCATCTGGGGGCAGGGCCTTAGGGTGCAGCCGCCACGCATTTAGCCATCCCCGCTCCCGCTTCTATCGCGAGTGGGGTTTGGAATACCGTGCGCTGGGGCCTGCCCACCCTCCCCTCACCCGCCGGGGTGCAAGCGCCCGGGCCCAGGGCTGGGGCCAGTGGTGGGCCAAAACCGAGTCCCTAGACACCCCAGCGTAGTTCCCCAGGTGCCATGTGCCTCCTCAGAGGTGTGGGAGACACGAGTGGGACACAGGCTTGTGCTCAGAGCCTGTGCCCACCTTTGCCCTGTCTTGGGCACAACCTCCTTTTGGTGTGTGCATGTGCTGGGGTGTCACGGCACTGGTTCCCTTCTCTTGTCCCTTTCTTTAAGAGACTGATCTCTGAGCTGTCTGGGCTTGCAGCATGGGTTAATTGTTGGCTGCTCGTGCCTGTCACTATGGGTCAATGGGAAAGGGTGAAATCCTGTTATTAAGCAGTTATAAAGCTGGCACTTTGATGAGATTAGTTGTGCACGCACATGAGCAGCAAGGAATTGAGTGGATGCACTGTGTGCAGGTGGAGAGTCAGGACCAGTGGGAGCCAATATAAGAATCTCTGAACAGCACACCTGGGGATACTGCCCGCGAAGGCATCATGCAACCCTTGCAACAGAGAAAGCCAAATTACCCCTGACATCTTCTAGAGGGCTCATTCATTACTGCAAAGGATTCAAGAGAGGTAAAAAAGCTCAAGAAACAGCCTGGTCAGAAAAGGCAAGACTTTTTCCCACCAGGTTAACCTTTCTTCACTCTGACCACTCAGGAGGTCCCCGTTCAATAAACCTCATTTAACTCTTACCTTGAATCCCATCATCTCCACTGACGGAAGAGTCTTCTTTTTATTTAGATGCCGGCAGATGCTCACATGACTCTTTGTCAGAGGCTGCTCACAGTCACATGCTGTCTGCAGACTACAAATCCCAGCCATGCCTGAGGTTAAACCTGATCCATCACAGACATGCTGGTTCCCTAGCACTTCCAGATCCGCCCTCTGGTCCTGCTAATGCTTTTGTGTCCTAACAAGTACATAATGATGGCAATAATAATTTGTGATATAGTAGAGCCTAGTGGAATTAGAAAAGGATAGAGGCTTACGCTGTGTGAAAATATAGTTTGATCCAAAGTGAGGGATACAGCCTCTATGCGCAGATCAATGTCTGCAAGTGCAACAGGTGTAATACCTCAGAGTACAAACCCACCAGCCTTTAGGCTGAGCAAAAGGCTTGTGAAGGTGCTCTCCCACACGTACATGTGTGTTTGCTGCTGATGAAATTGTCTCTAAAATCATTCCTTGCCCTCCAACCCATAACCAAGGGAGGAGTTAGGCGCTACGACAAGTGCCTCTGCAAATTTATGACCAGGACCTTGCCAGAGTTGAACCCACTGAGACCTGCTCTGTACCTCCAATTATTGATGATGTTTCTAGAGGTCCCAGTGGTAGATCTGTACCCCATTTGGCAATGCACAATACAACAAAATTCTGGTGATGTCTCCTGTCACCAGGATTTTACAGTCTTCAGCTTTCTTGCTTATATTATGGACTGTATAGGAGCATCAGTAAGCATCAGTTAACTCCTGGGACCACTTGGCCTATAGGTCATGTGGAGCCAGTATGTGAGCAAGTCAGAATAATCCATTAGCGTGGTTGGGAGAGGCTAGGTGCAGCCTGAAGGAACAGGGATATAGATTGCTTTGAAAAGTGAAAGCCTAAATTAGCCTGGTGTTTGATGATGGTAAGCACTTGGTAATGATAGCTAGTAAACGTGTGGGGATGGTATGTTTAATATTCTGCACCCTAGAAGGAGAAAAGCTTCTAGCTCCCCTGCAGTTTAATGTTTTTAGTGCTGGATTGTTTATAGGTATTAGATTGTGTCAGTGATTGGGTGTGGAGGCAAGAGAATGAATTTGCAGGTGATTTTTGCAAAAATGAGTATATAGAAGTATACTTGCACATAAAGCCACTGAAGCACCAATCATTCAGACTTCCCCTGGTGAGCTCTATCCATCCTCCTTTCCTCCCACAAAATAGCAGCAACAACAATAATAATATTAATAACAACAACAACAATGTGTCGTCCCACCTACTGCACTTTTGATCAGTGCAGAATGCTCAGGAAAACTCATTTCTATCATTCCCATTCTTCAGAGCTAGTAAAGGGAACCAGCCATCACAAACCACTGATATTTATTGGGTGTTTTCAGCAGCTTAACCTTTCTCTTTTCTAGAAGAACCAGGGATCTCTTTGGAGTGTACACCTAGATTATACAGGTCAGGTGGGGAAAATGTCAGGATGTTGATAGCAAATTTAGGAGAGCCATAACCCCTTCAAATCCTCAACACCTGACAGAATTGTTTCTTTGTACTCTTGAATATAAGAAGTCATAGTGGGGGAATCCAAAAAATCAAACAGTCCCCATAGTTTTTAAGACCTAAAGTGCAGCTTCAGTCTCAGATTATTCTGAGAATGTTGCTTAGTCCTTTTGATCAGAGCTTCTTGCATTCTTTTGCCTACATGCCAGGGAGAGAAACTGCAAAAGGGTAGGTAGTACGTCCCCTCTTCTTGACAGTAAGATACATATTGTAAGAAATGCTCTTGCCAGTGGAGAGCATTTTAGGACATAAGTATCCTTTCTTATGCTTAAAGAAAGACTGGTTGTGTGCTAAGGGTTTGCTGCCCATAAAGCCACCCATTATGGTTTTGTTTTCCCCACATTATATCCACCATCCATCATTGTCTATCCATATTCTCCCTCCTGCACTAAGGTGCAAGTTTCTAGATTTAATAGCCCTCTTTTTGTTTCATTGTTCTTTAGTACCTTTTTACTTGTTACATTGGTTTTTTAAATTTCCTGAGGTCTCAAATGTAATCAGTATAAGGAATGAATAGTAACAACAGCACAAGACCATGGACAAGCTATGTACAGAATTAAATGCAGTATTTGGAGCTGGATGAATAATTACAAACTCTTGCTATCGTAGTTTGCAATTCACAAATCTCTTTTCACTCCTGCCCCATTTTCCCATATTTTTTTCCTAGATTCCAAGATGATTTGGCATTAACTGGAATGGAACCTGGATGAAAATCTCTGATCCCCACCTATCAACAGAAAGCTTGCTTTGTTTTGCACAAACAGTGCTACTCTTCACTGTGCACACTACAACACTTGCATGTTACTAGAAACCAAGCTCCCCTTAAAGAGAAAGCACAGCTTGTTACATTTGGACAAATTCTACGAAGAATAAAAGTGTTTTAAAAGGCTTATGGCTATGAATATGGAGGAAGGAACCACAATGTTACAGTGGACTTCAAGTGAAATGGACCTTGGATGCCAATTACCTCATCCACAGAATTTCCTGAGTCTTATTTATAAATGAGGCTAGTGAGTCCTGCTTGAATACAAGGACTTGCTTCCTTAGATAAGCAAAACATCAAAAGATTTGTTATGTGCATTGTTTCAGTCCTGGGAATTTACTTAAATTATTTCCCATTTGTCTTCAGTTTTTTGCAGGATGCATTCATTTTCTTGCCTCTTCATCTGGGAATACAGCCATTAATGAAGTCGCGAGGGTGTGTGGATTCATTTGTATTGTCAGTACAACAGCCTGAATGTTCCCCAGAGCCAGAGCGTCCATCATGGTGGGAACGCACCTTCTCCCCCTGCTCCTAGAGCTGCACCCTCTGTATTTGCCTACCGAGAGAGGTAAGGTGAGGTGGGAGGACAATGTCCTCATCCATCTGGTGGGGAAACAGTACCGTGTGTTACAGCAGGATTCATGGAGTCTGGAGAAGAAGACTCTGCTCCTGAAAGTGATTAGGGAAAGGGATGGTACTAGGGTGATATGTGTAGAGGAAAGGCTAAATGCAGCACTGGGTTTGCCTCTCTTCGCTGATTTTGATCTCCTCTTCCTCATCACCTGCCAGGGAGGTAGAATTGGTTTAATCCAAGTTTCACAGAGCCATACAAGGCCTATGCCACTGCTTTCAGTGCTCAGATCTCCCTCCATGCCAGCTCCCTAGGGACCTTGTTGGTCTCTGCTGACCTTAATTCCTCATCAGCCTGGTCCCATAAAAGATCAGGCATTCAGTCCAATCTGTATTCTTGTTTCATTTTTTCCTTTTTTCATAGGATCTGGTAATTTATTTCATTTTTTTCCTTTCATACCTTGACTCTCTCCATTACAGCCCTCTTCTGTACAGGCCAGACTGACCTTCTCCTTTCTTTCTAAACAGAGTGGCATGATGGTTCGTCTTTATAAGAAAGTCTGTAACTTGGAGCTGCTTCATTCCTGCAGTTTTGTGTTTACGACAGAACCACAGCTTCAGCATCTGTCCTGTACTGGGTAGCAGAAATTATTACATTGCTAAAATTTCTCTTTAAATAGTGTGGAAGGGTAATGGTTGTTTGTGTGGACCAAGCCTGCATATTGCTTCTGCTTCTGGCTACAGATGTTGTAGCTGGGGATCAGAACTGGAAAGAGCAGAAGATTTCACTGTTCCCTGAAGAGCTGCAAAGTGGCAGTGGAATTTGCAGGGGCTCACAACAGGACAGTGCTGCCTGCAAAACTCTTGGGGTGTCAACTGGGTTAGTGCCAGCCTTATGACTGTGGTGCGCTGCAAAAATATGGGCAAGAGGTAATGTGTGGAAAGGGCTCCAGGGCTCCCAAAGTTTGGAGGCAAGGCAAAGGCAATAGGAAGATGCACTGGTATTAGTACCGGGTGAGGAATGACACCTGCATGCATTGCAGAGTGGTGTATGACAGGGGAAATTAGTGTTGCAGGACATTTTGTATGTTGCAGACATTTACACAGAAGGCAATTTGCTATGCTTGCAGGGTCACAGGACTAGAGAGATGATCTGGGTCATTGTGTGCTATTCACTGCTATTACAGGCCCACTGTCATTCAATCCCTATTGTAAACTGATTGATCTTTGTCTTTAAAGCAATCAAGACTCATCTCCCCACAACTGCACTGGGAGACTGCTCCAGAATCTCCTTCATCTGATGGTTAGAAACTATCTCCTAATTACCAGCCTAAATGTATTCATGGTTAGCTTGCATCCATTTGTTCCTGTGCCAACATTTTCCTTTAGCTAATGTAATTATTGTCTCTTGTTGCTGTTTTTGCTCTTACATATTTATAGAGAGCCGTCATACCTCCTCTCAGTTCTCATTCTGCTAGTCTAAACAAGGCATGCTCTCCTAGTTTCCTCCCAAAAAGTGGCCTCCTTCCTCTCTCCGTGCCAGCAGCCTTGCTCTGCATTTGCTCACATGGAATTCTTCCCTGAAGCTGGGTGACTAGCAATGGGCAGATTTTGCTCAAAGGTCTTACCAAGGTCTTATACAGTAACTTTAATACTTTCCTCTCTCTAGAGGAAATAATTATTTTTTTTTTTGTGAGGATAGAAGAGTTGAATATTTTCTTGAAACTTTTAGATACAACTTTCTGTTGTTAAAGAACAGCAAAAGTCAGTCTGCATTATCATTTTCCCTATAGTCACAGGGGGATATGGCAAACAAGGAACAGATACTCTTGGCCTTTTGGGGACCAGGGCAGAGCCTGCTCAGCTCTTGGTTTATTTTATGACTGTAACACATGTAATGTGGAGGAGGATCTGTTGTCTCAGGTAGGTAGCACTCTTGTGATACCACCATGCAGAGCAGGCCACCACCATGGTGCTGGATGCTTTGAGGTGCTGATCATGTGAGGCCTGGAGCTGTCCTTTGTCTTGCTTCGTTTCATCAATATGCTCTAGTTACTGCAGGGTTGTACCATCTTTTTTTCTCTTCTCTGTTTATCTCCCTACACCACTTTTCTTTTTTTTTTTTTTCTCCCTACCCCCTTTTTTTTTTTTTTTTTTTTTTTTTTTCCTGATAGTCAAGGTGCCAGTGAATGCTGAACGTGTAGCTATGACCCTTTTTCAGCTTAAATGCAGGTACTCCTTTTACCACTCTCCATGAACTGGTCAGCTGCCTGCTTGACCCACATCTGTCTGAGATGATACTGCATTTCTATTTAGGTGGGTACTGTCTCAAATAAAAATTAACTGTTTGCTATACTGTACCAGACAGATCACAAGACTTGTAGCATTTGCAAATGGAATACAGGGTGAAATTACAGAATTAGGACAGTGGGAGGTGGTTAAAATATTTATTAGAGAGAGGATGTTTATCCTGATCATTTGGCTTATGTGTGCAGGGGCTCACATTGTGTGTAAATAAATTGGAGTGCTGAGACTTTCTGGTAATCGTCACTCAAAGGAAAGAGAAACTGTACTGTGGGCTCAACCATCAACCCACCTTTCACTAACTATTTATAAGCAACAAGTCCACGGCCCTGAGGTAAATGCAGCCAGTCAAGGACACAGTGACTTTTTTTTGTGTGGTTGCATTAGTGTTTGTTAACAAACTTGCTTAAAGAAGCCTCACCTCTCGCTGTGCCATAAGATGAAATAAATATTAACTCAAGCTCACTTTTCTGGGTGACAGGAGAATCTAAAAATAAGGACCTGTGGCATTGTGACACAGTACAAGAAAATTTTCTGCCTGGGAAGCTGCAGTCTGGGCTATGACTAAGCAAATGCTGGGGAAGATGTAAGATTGGAAGGCCTCTATAAAATGAATTTTAACTATACTTTGCATCAAGCAGACAAAGGAGTCATAAAGCTGAGCTTAATTTTTTTGTGTGTGAAGACAAAAAAATTGGTCTGAAGCATAAGTAGAAAGATGAGGTAAACTTGAAATGGGAACATTTTCTGTGCAATCTGCATCAGAAACCTACGTAAGAAGTTGAGGTGCTCCAAGTTGAATCGGAACAGAAGTTTCTTCAGAGCGTAGCGCACTGAAAGCGTGCAACAGTATTTTGAAATGTCTTCTTTTCTTCCTTTAATTGCTGTCCAGGTGGAAGCTGAGTTTTTTTAATGCTGTCTAGGGATGCTGAAGGTGTGACAGCCTGTGAAGCAATTTTGACCAACCCCTCAATGATCCTTAAACCTTTGTCATGTGTTGGGCTGTGTACTGATGAGTTGTACACTATATAAGGGAGAATAAATTCTTCTCCCAGTAAGTGCTGGTGTCAAGTAAGACACACAGGTCTGTGTGCCCCACCTTTACTTTGGTAAGAAACCTGGGGAAGAATTTAATGTTTGTAGTTAAAATTTCAGAGATTGGAGGAGTCCCAAACAGGAAGAAAAGCTGTTGTTCATTTCTGTGAAAGATACAACAGTTCGTGTACCTACACAGATAGAAGTGGAGAGATTGCACCAGTGTACATTCCAGTCATAACTCATTTCTCTTTTTTAACAGGACCAGCCTGCTAAGGCTATTGAGTGTTGGTGCTGTACTTGGAGCACAGAAAGAATGGGATGTTTTATGGTCCTAAATTCAATTCACGGTTAAATGTCTCAGGTAATGGAAGCTTTTACCACATCACTTGAGAGACCATTGTATTCTCTGCTAGATTTCATAAGCAAGGAGTTTTCTTTTTTATTTAGTTGAGCTGCTTGCTTTTTCTGAAGAAATAAATGACCAAATAAAAAGCAAATCTGAAAGCCTCCCCCACTGAGTCTATTTCAGTTGTTGCTGTTTTCTTCACATTTCCCTCTTTGAAATGCATTAGTTTCCAGTTGAAGGAACCTGAAGAAAAGATGATTATTACCACGAAATTTGCAAATTAGCACAGCTCAAAACACCCCCACAGCAGTGTTCTAGTAAAATGAGTGAGGCTGGGCTAAAACCTCTATATATTTATTTGGATTGTTCTATATTTGGATTTAGCAATCCTATTACCGAGCTGAAATTTAGGACTCTTTAGATACATTTGTCCTGAAAATAACTCTGGTAAATTATAATATCTGATAGGTGGGAGGATGAGGACAGCGTCTAAGATCAAACAAGGAGAAAAGCAACAGACATTCTTCCTTTTCTATTAAGTGTGTTTGCATATTTTCAGCACATTCAGCAAATGAATAGTTTCTGTGGATGGACAAAATTAGTGGTTAAAGAGAAGCAAAATGCACCAAGTATGGGATGTGGGATATTGCAGTGCTATTATCCAAATCGATGCTATGCCTTCAGCAGGAGCTTTCAGTTCAGTTTAGATCACCTCTAGAGGAGGAGGAGAGGGCGGTTGAGTCAGACCACCAGAACGGAAAAACTCCTATATAAAGAAGATTGAAACAGTAGTGGAGAGGTGAAGAAGAGAAGGGATGGGAAATGCATACCATATAAAGTACCGTGTCAGAGAAGATGTGATCATTAATCGCTGTTTTTTATGAAACAGGAGGAAAGTAGAGTTTAATGGAGAGAAAAAAGACTGGTAAAAGAAAGCTTTCTTCCCTATGACAAAAGGAGGCAGTGGAAATCCCCGCTTTTGTATTTCTTATAGTCTAGGAGCACAGCTTTAAATGAGGGTGGAAATTTCTGTATTAACGCTAGCGTAATTGCTGTAGTTGCAAATGCATTTTTATTTAAGCACTGCCATTCTGGAAAGCGGAGCCCTGCCATGTTCCAGAACAGAAGTCAGATTTGGATTCTGAGAACTTGTCAAGAAATGCTCCTGGGAGACATATGATCGTATAAATGTCAACTGCAGCATTTCTTAAATGTTCTTGCTCCAGTCATTGCCAGCAATAATGTCTCAGTGATATCTTTTGGGCTGAACGTGGTTCTACACACAACATTATGTTCATTATGTTCTGAAGACATCCAGCACTGAATTTTTCACCGTATTCCTCTCTTTACCACAGCTAAGTTCACAGTTTATATACTTATTATCTTGCACTGCTAACCTAGTGCCACCTGCCAAGATTTACAGCATCTTTCCGTAAGCTCAAGTGGCTACAAAAATCACCAGATGGCAGCAGAGTCATTTCTGGTCTCTTCTTATCATGAACTCCTGGTCACGGCTGTATGCTCTGGGGTGCTCCTTGTAGCCACAGTTCCCCACTTTGCAGAGTAGGCAAAGGCAACCATCCCCACTGAGAAAGAACTTGCTTCTTCCTCAGCGAGAGATTTATGTTCTCCATTTGGTGTCTCCACAAAGGCTGGGCTTTAACAGGTGATTCTTTATGGTTTCTCCAGATTCCTTGTTTTTCTCCAGAATTGCCCCAATTTGTAGCTTGTAGTCACTGGTAATGCTAATGGCTGCATTTTTATGGCACGTTATAAGCTGCCAAAGTAATACAAACCAACTTAGCTTTGGCTAAGAGCAGAGACTATCTCTGGAACCAGCAGAGGTTGACCCCATGGCTCAAGGCAGGAACTGTTTAGTAGGAATCTTGTCAATAGAGCTATTTCCTGTATTTCCATTGTTGTGGTTGATTTTGCTCAATAAAATCTAAGAGAAGAGAAATACCCTGAAGGATTGCAAAATTCAGAATAATTTTGGTCTGCAACAATCCTCAAGTTTCCCAATTGTGGAATTTCCCATAAAAACGAATAATTCCCAGGCAGTTTCCCAGCTACACTGGGGCTCTACAGCAGGCTAATGGATGGGTGCACACACAGGAAAGTAGCTGGGCTGGCGGTGTCGGTAGTGTTTTGCCTGCTTTCGCATGAAACCTCACTGAACTTGAGCAGTCTTCAGGAACCATTGAAATGCCAGTGCCAAAACCAGGAGAAAATTTCCTCTGATCATCAGGATCTGGTCTCTGTGGGTCCAGTGGCTCCTTCCCTGCCTGCTTCAATGACACGCTGAGCTCTAGGGCAGGGAGAAGAGGGAAAGGTTGTAGTGATTCTTTTGGCTTGCTTCTTTTAACAGGAAAAAAACAAACTAAAAATCAACCCTCACTTTTATTCCTCCTAGAAGAGCTCCTTTCAATGGCATTTTAGGTCTTGAAATGCCTTTCCTGCTGGAGAGGCTCTTGTTACAGATTTCAAAACCAGCTTTACCAAACTCTCACAAAATCAAAAAATACCGTTGTGCTCAGCAAAAGGCAGAAGGAAGCTTCTAAACTCTGGGTGGTCAAACACGTTCCTGGATAGAGACTCTTCTATGTAACCTGTGAAATTACTGATTTTTATTTTTTTAAATTGATACCAGAGTTTGATGCATCTGGAAACTTTCACAAGATATAAGGGCTTAATTCTTATTCCCACAAGTGTCCTTATTACAATTTGGTGGTGGAAGAAATCCTCCAAATTCCACCCATTCTTAAAGCCTTCTTTACCCTTGTAAAGAGTAGTGGAAAGGTAGTAAGCAGAAAAGAAAAGGAGACCATTTTATGTATCTGCACACCCAGACACTCACACATTTAGGGCTGCAATCTTAATTTCCTCATTCTCCCTCCTACTTAACTTTCTCCATGCTGTCCTCCAGCAGGGGTTGGAAGTTTGAAATGGATTTAAAGCAAAAATACCTGCTCTTTCTTATTATGAGCATATTTCAAGGGGAAAATGGATTATACTTTTATTGGACTGAATGCATTCAATTGCACCAACTTTTATTATTTTGAAACAAAGTTTTGTTATTCAAACAAAAGGCTAAGTGTTACCCACTATGCCAACTCTAAGCATTTTCCTATAGCTCATTTTTAAAATAGCATTTAGGATTTACTTGACTAAATCAAACCTCAGGAAGGAGAAGCTTGCAGGGGGAAATTCACTGCATTAGAGGTGATAAAATGAGAAATGAGAGAGGCGAACATCAGTGCAAACTCATCAGCATCAGAATAAACTCAGAAATAGACATTCTACATTTCCATAATGCTGTCAGCTGCCACTACAGAGACAGGGATCTATTACCTCTGTTTATACTGCTGCTAACTTAATTTATAGCAATTTATTCTATAAAAGTAGACAGTAACTTGACTGGCTGGGAAAAAAATCCCCTTTGTGCTGAAAATAAAAATGATAATGCACATAATAGATTTCTGAAAGTAATTTGAATGGCCAGTTAAAATGCAAGGTGAGTTAGATATATTTTTAGTAAATCTCAGCACGAATTATCTACTTTCATATGCACATTTGTAGATGGATTGATAAAGGGCAGCTATGGGACATTTACTTAGTAAAATTGGATGGGCCCAGGTTAGCTCACCACTTGCAGGCTTCTTTATTTCACTGGGGTTGCGTGGGAAGAGGAAATGAGAGCAGAAGTAGACACAGTACCCCCCTGACTGAGATCAGGTGCCTTGTCATAATCAACATCATGAGAAAAAGAACCTGATACTGCTTTGTCCTGGAAAACGAGCAGCTTGTGCTGTATCTGTCCAGATGATGGAGAAGGTAAGAAACACCAAGCTTTCCACAGCTTTCAGTCTAAGGCGGTGTCTGTGAGATATTTTGCAGGCAGGTATCAGTGAGTTCTGCTTTTGCTCCAAACCAGCTGATGCAACCCCCAGACTGGAGGCTTGTGTTAATGCCCATCTCTCAGCATAGTGTCTTAGTTTGGACTCAGCCCTGTGCTCACCACCACTGCTCCATCTTGGGTCTGTAGCTGATTGCATCCAGAACAAGTTTGCATTGGTTTGCAAGGTACCATGAAGAAGTATTTAGAGATGTTGGATCTCAGCCTTTTGGGAGTGATTGAATCCCAGCTTTTTAAAGCCCATGGCCTGTTCTGCTCCCAGGCAGCGGTCCTCAGTCTCTTCATTCCCTGAGGAGGAGTTTGGACCTTCTCCATAGTAAACAAACCTCTTGGTGAGAAGCTTGCTCTTCTTAAGTACCTTTCAGGCCCCCTTAGAAGTAGTTCATGAGCCTCTAGGGGCCCATAAGCCAGAGGCAGGAAAGCATGGCTCTGGAAAGTCTAAGGGATATAATAATCAGCCTACAGGTAAACATGTGCTTAAATGCTTTGCTGATCAGAGACTGACTGCTGAACTGGGGTCTTGGGAGCTGTCTTGTGACCAGTTATTCCCTTTATGACAAGAAGTTGATCTTCAAATTGAGGTGGAACATTTTCCTGTTGCAATATAACCTGGTTTTGCGGGGGAAAGCAAAGGGAGGAAATAGTTTGTGGCAATTTCTACTCAGGATAAAAATAGCTGGGAGCAGAGAAAATTAGGAGTACTGTCACTGCTGTGCAGATACCACCAGGTTTGAATAAAACAGGGGATGAGGTAGCTGAGAACTGAGCTGCATGGATAAAGCCACAGGAGAAGCATAACGCACAAACAGCAAGGTCTGGCATATCTGATGATGGCTCTGGGTGGAGAGAGGCATGAGAAGTTTGCACGATACTCGTCCGCCAGCCTTCTGGCTCCAGAGAGTTCTGGCCCAGAGGAATCCCACACCTCATGACAATACCATGAGCAAAAAGAAGCCCCTAATTGCATTTTGCTTCACACTGATCCCACTGGCTCAGTAGCATCACTAGTGTTTCCAGGGTTATCAGGTGAGGTTGCTCTCATGTGGACCATTGCTTCAGAGCTGTAAGGGCTCCCACGATAGCTCACATTTCTCAGCTTTGTCCATGCCTGTCATCACTTGGAAGCCTCCAACAGACTTTACCTTAAGCTGCTGCAGGTTGGCACCCAGGGCTGTGAAAATTGCTGAGGACTATGCTGCTGTGCAGGGCTAGCTTGTGGAAGGACTCGCAGCACCCTTGGCCCCACTGACAGCCTCTATTACATGGTAATTCACATGGCATTTGCAGAGCATTCATGAGTCCCATCTGAAGGGTCACAATGTGAATGGTGGGAAAGGACAGTCCTGAGGGTAAACTCACAGGCTGTTATCTTTAAGATGCATCCCCAGCTTTGCCTGTCTTAGTGCCTCGGGATCAAGCCAGTGGCTGAACTACTTTGTTGATGCCTGTGCTGCTTCAGATGTGAGTTTAGTAAAAACCTTTGTTGATAAAACAAAGATGGACCATGCTCAAAAGCCAAATAATTCTTGCTTCAGGCCCTTTAATTTGCTGCTGCTGGGGACTTATCCAGCTGCTAGCCACAAACTCTTCCTGCTGTGGGACTTTGCTGTATTATGTTCCTGCTCTACCCAAAGGGAAAAGAGGAGACAAGGGAAATGTTGAATTTAGAAGGACTTTTGATTTCATATTTCAAAGCTTTACAAAAGACACAGGCAGGGGTCTGTGTAGACTCCTCATTCTAACTGAGATCTCAGATTAAGATAAACAAGCTGTTGATTCATCGGCATAGGTCTTCAGTTGTGCAAACCAGCAGGGCATTGATTTATAATAGGTGAGAGTCTAGGACAGAGTCTGGTAGCTCACATCATGAGTAAACACACAAAAAGCTTTATAAGCATGCAAAAGAATACTGTTAGTTTTTAGCTGCTTAAATACCACCCGTTTCAGTGGGTTGTCAGAGGATTAATAATTTTGAGGATTTGACATCTTGCACATCATTTAAAACCTCCTAATGGGCTAAGAGAGCACAGGAAAATTTTCTGAGGTTTGTGTACCTCAGTGCCTGTGACAGTTTTCCAAATGCACAGTCAGGCAGAGAACATGGGCATCTGCAACAGCGTTGTGGGAAGGCATGGAAATCTTGTTGTGTGTAGTAAGAGATGACAGGTCTAAGCTACAGTGCCTTATGAAACAGGACACTAGGCTGGCTGTGGGAAACAAAACCCAAGACTAGACAGGGGCAGGGAGAGTGCTGAAACATGAAGCAACAATATGCATAGCAAGTTGAAGCCTTCTCAGTGTGCAGTATGCACTGAAAAGAAAAAAAAAATAATTTGATATGATTTCAGACCTAATGGTTGCTCCTTAAGGGCCTCAGTATAGCAGCTTATTATTGATGTGAAAACAAGAGTTTGCTAGGAAACATGGCTAAATACAGTTTTGGACTCTAAAGGTTTTGATAGTAGGGCTGATTTGTGTCCACTTCAACCCAATTTACTTACTCTATAGAACAATAGGTAATGACAGAATTTTTGACAGTAATCCTATCTAAAGCTGCATTGTACTTTGAGCACCCAACACAGAGTTAGAAATTAGGAGTTGATTAGCAGTGCAATGTAATGCATTCGAACGTGACCCATACTGCACCAGTCAGCCATGCTGCAGGTTACAGACAACATTGCACATTGCATTCAAATAGCTGCATTGTCAGGTCTGTGGAACTCCATGAGGTTTGCCTTAAAGTGCTGTTCTGCTCTGAAAAGCAGGCTCTAAATAGCTTGCTCCGTGGCTCCATGTTTATTGCATTACTCTACTGCTTATCAGATCACACTACTTAACAAAAGATGCTTTCTTCCTTCTATTTGCCAGTTCAAGATGAGATCAGCGAAGAAAGATGGATTGTTCTTCCATGTCAGCTCAAAGAAGATAGATAAGTGATACATGAATGATTGCACCCCATTATGTTTTCCACTATGCTTGGGCAGCCCTCGTTGTCTCACCCAGTAACACTGCTGCTGAAACATTCACCACAGTATCTGCTTTTAATAGAAGCCAGCTTTGCTTTCCCTGACTGGTGTCATTTAGGTTAAGACAATTAGTCCTGTACTGGCTGCAGTGCTGTAAGCTGCCTTTCAGGGTAAGGCAGCTTGCAGATCAGTTGGTCAGCTAAGGTGGTATGGCCGCCTTCTTTTGATGTCTGTTCTCAAGGGTCTGCCCAGCCTCAGACTCCTGTGGCTGAGCAAAAAACACCATCAGACACTAAAGGGTGCGCAGCTGCTCGTGCTTGCATGAATCAAAATCTCTTGCTAACAGACGGGAAGGGATCTGAATGAAGTGAGATGTGTGGTATTGAACACATCTGTCAGAAATGACGGTGAGAAAAGCTGAGTGCAGTTTCACTGCAGTGCGATGTGATGCTTGTCCCTTTTCAGTACCTGCCAACTGGGCCTTATGGGTCTTATTGAGTTTTCTTAAGTAGCTGCTTCCTACCCTTCGTCTTCTAATTTCTTTCTCCTTCTTTTATGCAGTTTTTCCTCTCTGTTCAGCAGGGTGGCATGGATAGACATGTGCTGAGACCTTGGCCCTGTGCTCAAAAGAGGGGTCTCCAGGAGGCAAGGAACAGGAAAGGACTGGGTAGCAGGAAAAGTACCAGTAGGTGTGAGCACCCACACAGCATGGTGTCCTTCTGGTTTGTGTTTTTGTGTGGTGTTAAGTTCCACCTCGAGGTCTTATGGTTGGGGTGTCCTCAGGTGTTTCTTCTTTATGGATCCTCTCATCTCTGTTTTTTCTTTATGGATCCTCTCATCTCTGTGAGGGCTGAGTTCACTCTTGAAAGCTATTTTTCAGCTGTGCTGTTCAAGAGTCTCTACTATGCAGACAGCTTTTGTTCACTGACTTGTTGGGACATAACAGTCTCTGGCCCTCATTGTCCAGCCTGGGTGCTATCACAATCAGTCTGTTCAGAAGTCACTTGTGTGAAGGCAGGGGGACTGGAAATTGACAGTTTTATTAGCCTTTTTTATTAGCCTTTTTTATTAGCCTTGTTTCCATGGGAAAGCAAGGTAACAAGTGCAGATCCAATGAGTTTTCCACCAACTAAGGAACTGCCTTATAATAATGATGCGTCTGGTTTCTTCTGATGTGCCTGTGGGTCTCTTGATCTTTTCTCTAGACAGTCTCCTAGGAAATGCTGGTAGTTAGCAATCCTTGTTTTTCCCGAGTGGTCTTCCCAGCATGCTTGTTTGTTTTCTTCCTAATCCACCTTGCAGTGAGGCCATAATCTTTTGTGGGGCCCCATATACACTATCTTAACAGAAACAGTTACATTTCTTGCTTCAAGAGTGAGCTCAGCCCTCCCTTCCAAAGCCGGAGGATGGATTTCTCTTGGCTGTAACTGCACAATTCTCTCTGACTTAAAAATCAGACCGGTACCTGACAGGAAGCACCCAGCCTCCTTCAGGGTTCCCACATGTATCGCCATGGGGAGAGAATCCTCCCTGCTTTGTTGTGAGAATGAACTGCTCAAATCCCTCCATAACCTCTAAGGGAGAGGTATTAACTCAGAAATAAACACTGCCCTCAGATACAAGCTGCTTATCTGAGTGAAGAGCTGGGGCTTTGTACAGGAGCCCCTTAGGAGGCACCCCATCACAGGTTTCCCCTCCAAAGCAAGCAGTCAAGTGGTGAGCCCTCCAGCAAGAGACAGTGATAAAGCTCAAACTAACCTATTTAGCCACCCTGGCAGCCTTAAGCAGGTTCCCCTGACAGTTGGCACTGCTCTTACACAGGCAGTCACTGCCTTTGCTGTGTTGTCTCACATCTACAACCATGATGGTCAGGTGGGGTTCAAGGACTACTGCCTTCACCAGCAGCCCCAGCTGTGTGTGCTTGAGTTTTGGTGGTGATGCTCCCCTGCCTCTGTGCTGGCTGTGCAGTCTATAAATGGCCCTTGGTGATCTTCATCGCTTTCTGTGGGCCTTGACAAGGTCTCATCCTTGTGAGTGGCAGTGGATTAGCAGATTAGTAATAACCTAATAAGAGGGAAGTCATCTGTGAGGTAGTAGTCACAAAGAAAATAATTATACTTTCCCTTAAGGGCTGTTTAAAGGAAGGTGGGAGTAAAGGATAATTTCCTCCTTTTACATAATTACAAGAGAAACAAGGAATACAGAGCCTCTGCTCTGCATAAGCAGACAGAGTGGACATTGTAGGGGCAGAAGTGGCTGTTCTCTCCTTCCCCATTCCCCATTAATAAGAGAGAAGAGGGAAGGGGTCAGTGGCCAGAGAGGAACACTGCGGGTGGCCCAAGAGGAGGTAAAAACCTGCTGGGAGCTTGTAAGAGACACAGGAGTAGAGAAGTGAATGGTCAATGATGAGTGGAACTAATGAGGCCTGGTTTCAATACATTTTTGTCTCATGGTTGATTGTCAGTCTGATTGAAACTTTTCCTGTGGTTGGGGCATTTATAAGCCTTCTCATTTATGTGGCTGTTGTGAGTCTAATAAGCTGTGAGTTCAGCCTGCAGAATTTCCATCATTTAGGACACAGGCACTCTGTCCTCTACTTGGACATCCTCCTTTTTTTTTATGAAGCGCTTTCATTTATGCCAGTCATGCCAGTGAAATTCAGATAAAATTGTATAGTGATCTCAAGGGAATGAGGGAAGGAAAGGCAGACAACCCAACCGACAGAGGTATGTGCATTAACACCTCTGCACAAAGCGCATAGTTGTGTGCATCCCATTTCCTTAGAAAATCTGGATCAAAATGTCTGATTTTCAGCAAGTGGAAGACAGAATAAAAAACACCCAGAGAGCCTTGGGGAAGTGAAGGACTGTGCAAATGGGATGCTCAGTTTTTATTGCCCAACTTCCATCATTGTTCTAGAAAAGGACAAATGCCACACATGATGCCTGAAATCTGCCAGCGTCTATCTCCAGCTTCTCCCCTGCAATTACCTTTTAAATGAAAGAAAATTGTTTTCTGCTCTCAATCTCTCAGTGCAGCTTTCTTCTTCATCCTCTCTTTTTTTTTTTCATAAAATCATCACTCGAAAAGAGGGAGAGATTAATTAAGAAGCTTGTATTCCAGTTTGAAGCTTTCAGTGATAATCAGAAACTGCTTGAGTTGCGCTTTCAGGGGTTTGTAATATGAACAGAATCTCTGGATAGGGAGACAGGCAGTAATTAATTTCTCTCTCCAGGATGATTACAGATATAAATAGTAAAACAAAGACAGGCAAATATCAGCAGAGGTGCCCACGTTGCAAGTACTCCATTGTAATGTTGCTCAATAGCAGATTATTTTCTACTCAAGGTCGGTGGTTCACAGCATGAAAAGGATATGGCACTGGATTTCCAGGAGGTCGCTTTTCCTGGCCTTTGCTAACACAGTACGTGGTAATTATTGGTTTCAGATGCTTTTCCAAGTTTCAGGCATAACAAAGAAACTTTCTCTTCTCATCCCATCCCTGCACTATCAGAGATCTGTCCTGTAAACGGGCTGGAAGCAAAAACTAGTTAAGCTGGGGTAGTGCAGTAATATTGTGGGAAGAAGGAAGCCTTAGCAAGGAGGTGAAAGGGGAGGATTGGCAGAAGCCTCTAGCTGCTTTTCAGCACCTCAGGTTTCATGGAAGAAAATAAGTGCCTAGCTGCCAGAGCCCTGCAGCAAATGTCAAAAGAAAGCACAGGTCTGGTGTTGCAGCACTGAGCAAGTTTGCAGACAGCCTGCAAAAGCAGCCATGGTATATGAATGACACTGATTTGTTTCGGTGCCAACTGGAGACGCCAGTAGGTGCCATCTCCACAGCCAGAGCTGACACTTTCAGTGTCCTCAGCATGAACTGTTTTGCTGCTGAATGAAGCCTGGAGAGAAGAGCTGGGCTTCCAAAAGTTCACGTGTTCTTCTCGGACAGACCAGTGGCCTCGGCAATGCTTTGGCTACACGCTGTAAGACAGCATGGGGTAGGGCTGGGGGAGAACATGTCCTTGCTTTCATGGCCCATGAGGATGAGGAGATGTAATGTTCTGGAGATGTAGCTCTTCTGTATCCTCCTCAGTCCAAAGCTAAGGGAAAGCCAGTGAGGCAACAGCCAGCTTTCTCCTGGAGCTCTTAGTTAGCAGCCATCAATGTCTTTTCAAAGCAGGTCAGCAGCATCACTGGCTATTTTATAGAGAGGTGCAATGAGGCATGAGAATGCACAGAGCAATGCACTTACAATTTCTGCTCACAGCAGATACTGTGTCCCAAAAACTACAAAACTCCCAAACTACGGCTTCCTTTAAGGGCAAATAAGCTCAAAAGAGCTAAACTGTGAGCAGTTTCCAAAGCAAGTTGAAGCCATAGCAATGAAAACTGCTCCCATTGTTCTCTCCAGGCTTGTCAGCAGCAATATCAGATTCCAGCTTTGCATGTATGTTAGTAGTAGGAATGAGGGGATAACTCACTTTGAAAGCTTTCTTCTGGGGTTTATGTAGACATTTTATCAACTTGTTCTCTCACTGACAATCTAGCTAAAATAAAGGACTTTGCTTTGAAAACAGGAACTCCAGTACCTACTTTTAAATAAGTGGAAAGGAAGCAATAGTCAGGGACTGGCAGAACGATGCAGCAGGCTGCCTTCCTGAGAAGGACAGGAAAGACTGAGCTGATGATGGGTCAGAAATTGTTGTTTGTCAGGTGAAGAAAAATGTAGGAGATATTGAAAGGTCCAGAGAAGGTCAATGAAGATAGAAGTGTCATTGAATTTATAGATGATGAGAGATCGCAGGGACTTTTTAGCCAGAAATGATGAGTAGTTAGAGAGAGTCTTGTCTGAGACATTCACAATGATTAAAGATGGAAAGTGAAATTGATTGCTCCTTCCTTTCTTTCCTTTCTTTTCTTTTTTTAAGCTCTGTCCTGCAACATGGGAACAAGGGGTCACTCACTGAAATTAAAGGGCAGCAGCCTTAGAGATGATAAAAAGAAATCTTTTTTTCTTTTAAAAATGCTGCATGTAGTTTATCTGTGGAATTTATTGTCCCTTTCCCTGAGGTCTTGGAGGCAAAGGCTGTGGCTGGATTTTAAAGAAGCCAGACTAATTTCACAACGCTTCACAACATTTGTGGCTACTTGGCACAAGGCAAAAAGGGCAGATATTGAATCTTTGGGGCAAAACCTCAAAAATACTGCTCCTGAGGCAGGAGCATGGCATGCAGCTGGAGTTAATTTAAACATGTTCACCCCTGTATATCAGTCTCCTGCAAGGGGGTTCTGCCTTACTGTGGAGGTATTAAAAGGGAACATAAGCCTCAACTCAGATTCTCATTCCTGGGATTGGATCTTAACAAAAACTCACCTTCATAGCTGTTCCAAGCCATGAACTGCTGCACTGTGTGCCTAAGGGCTGTCAGCTCCAGCAGAGGAGTGAGGAGGGTGGCAAGTGACAGCCCTTCTTTAACATGATACAAGCGGGCAGAGCTTATTTGTCAGAGTTCACCATTATCTTGGGAGCTATTATTTATTCAGTGACTCTTCTCTTGCCTTTCCTCTGATGCAGGAGTGACAGGGTGTTGCAACAACACTAGGGACACCAGCCCTTAGTTCCACCACCACCACCCTTGAGCTCCAGAACACTGCCAGAGCAGATGATGGCTGCAGAGCCAGCAGAGCAGCTTTTCTGCAGCCAAGGAACCTGTCAGGGTGGAAGGGTGGGTGCAGGATGTGAAATACTGCAAGGCACGGATGGGAGGGATGTTAATGATCTACATGCTGGTTTATGAAGTGCTTGTGGGAAGCAAACGCTATTGTCAGACTGACAAGATGATCCCTCTGTCAAAGAAATAAATACATGCCGAGCTCAGCACATGGCTCTTGAGTGCTTTCTAGATCTGAGTTCAGACCTGAAGCATGGATTCAGCTCTCACATTCATCTTGGCCTTGTCTTTTTCTTAAGCAAGGTAGCAACCATCATGTTTTGTTCTTTGGGAAGAGATAGTTTCATTATTCATTTGCCATGAAATTCCATCTGCTTGGGAAAATAGTGAACAAAGGACAGGTAAAGCTACAAATCTGCTGTGATGTGAGTCCCAGGGCAATTCTGCCAGGGATGAAGAACTCACTGTTTTGACAACGGGGCCCTAAAGATAAAATTACAGCCTTCTAATGTGCCACAAGTACCTCAAGCAGAGTAAAATGTGGGATGGGTTTTTACTTTTGGGGATTAGGATTCAGTTTTATTTGCAATTCTGTCTTCAAAGGAAGATGGTGGTGGAACTTGTATGGTTGTTTGAAACAGAGCTTGTCCACTAGAAAAACATGGTTCTGAGGAGTTTATTAGCGCTGGAGTCTTCACTGGTCACATCAGTGGTCACATCCTTGTGTCCTGGAGAGCCATCAGCCATTTCCAGTGTTAAGGGAAACACAGGGCTCTTAATGATATTTCTCACTATTTTCTGAAGTAGGCATTATGTGTCAGTGCCCCTTAACATTTCTTTTCATGACAATGGTCTTCTGACTAGTTTTGTGTTTGTTTTCTTTTTACTGAACAGCAGCCATGACTAATAGCTGAGTTTCTTTATTGCTCTGCTCTGCTGCTAGACAGATGTAAGTTTTGCCAGCCATCTCACCAGTCAGAAATCGTAGGAAAACGTCATCCTATTGACAATACTGTCAGCTCACTAAATGTTGCATGATGTCTTCCCAGTGACCTCTTTGGCCAGGCAAAGCTGCTATCTGTCTGGTTTCCTGCAGAGTTTTGGGGTAAAATCCCCATTCAACTGCACACTCTGCACATACTGACCATATTAGGATAGCTTCCTGGTTAGCGCCATTTAAATGTGTAAACCCTTATTATCTTCCCTCTCACCTCATCCTTCACCTATATTGTGCATGGTCTTCTGGAGAGGGCTTTAACTAGTGGTGGACTGTTCCTCAAACTGACATAGCAGGGCAGACTTCTCATGAATTTTTTCCCATATCCCCAGATAGCGCCCTCCACGGAGATTGCTGTTGATTAGGTGGAGCTCTTTTCCGTTTGGGCTACAAAAATACACATACACACTGAGGAAGGATTATTAATAATGCAACAGTGACTGTGATGAACCATGATAGGTGGTGACAGAAACTGGGAGATGAATACATTCAGATCAGCGTGCTTGGCAGGTATATGAAATATTATTGTGTTAGAGATGGGACCTTTAGCACTATAACACCAATACTCCAGGCGAGAGATCCAGCACTGATGCTGTCAGTCAAATTTGATTTTCTCCAGGTTCCTCTCACCCATCACTATGGTGTAGGAGCACCTTTTATCAAGCAATATCACTGGTGGCTGTCACAGGTGGTTCTTTCCTCTTTCCTCCTTTTCTGGCTCCAGGAGAAAGAGAGCAAAATTAAAACAGGAAAATAAAGAGGAGGAGAGTGGGAGCTGTGGGACAAAAAGGACTGCACAACACTGCAGGCCATTTAGGAGCTCTAGACAGACCCCCAGTGCTAAAGTAATTAGTAGTTGCGAAAGGCGGGGAGAAAGATATACTCAACTGCAGAGGATCACCCTCACGTATGTGAGCACAATTTTGAGACTGTGAGGAGAAAATGGGAGGCAAAGTTTTCCAAGCAGTCCATCGATCAGGCTTATGCCTTTCTTGATCCTTTAGTCAGGAAGGGATGAAAACATTTCTAAATTTAAATCCTGCCTTCAAAGTCTGAGGACATACTTTATCTCATGGAAAAGCAAAATGTCCCGTGATCTTTTACACTTGTCTTCTCCTCTGATCCTTCTTCCTGGGAACATTTCCCCTTTTTCAGCCTGAAGAAATCAAGGCTGAAAAGAGCTGTGTGGTTGACAGGTCCCTTGGCAGTCTGCGAATGTCAAACTCTTGAATGAAGGTCACACCAAATGATTTGTGGATGATCCACATGTAGTTAAACATGTTTGCACAAAATGCTCATCAAATAATTCTGAATAATGAGTGCAGGTGCTAAAATCTTGATGTGTTTGCAGGCATTCCATGATCAGAAGTAAGAGATTAAAATTTGCCAGCTTAAGTTGCTCCTGACAGAATAATCAGCATGCTCTGCTGTTCCCTGTGGTTGCACCCTCCATTCTGTGCCTGAATTACAGATAGAGGAGATGCTCGGAGCAGCCAGCTCTCCCTATCTGGATGTTTTAACATGCCAGTTTTCTCATTCTGCCAAGCAAGAAATCTCAGAAGCAGACTCACTTCAAGATAGGTTGTGTTTGGGGAATTAAGAATAACTAAAACACTCTCATGGCTCACATTCAGAAGAAACTGGAGTCACACTTATTGGTGAGTTTTTATGAAAAAAACTGTTGACATCGTAGTCACGCTGGTCAGCCCTTGAGTCTTTGATTATTTTTCACATGCTACACCCAGGTCTGTTCTGAGAAGACATGACTTGGCCCAGACTGCTTTTCTGTGAGCCAGTGAGCTGTTCTAGTTCAAATCCCCAAAGGCTGCATCCAAATGTGTGAGAAGGAGAGGAACTAGTGACCTGGGTGAGGTTGACACTTCTGCTCATCATAGGCTGGGCTATGTGAAGACAGACACAGCAAAAACCCCTGCAATCCATGAGCCTCTGTGCTTGGGATCTGTGCTTTGTGGACTCTTTAGTCATGGAAAGAAACACTAGCATCTCATGTATGAATAATTTGGACACTGTGGCCAAGATCCAGGCAGGACTGGTGACTGGGAATTTCCCTTGCCTCCAGGAGACCTTCTTTAGGAATACTTCTGACCACTACCTACGGTATAGACGTGTCCAGTTTTTCTGGTCCTACAAAATCACATCAACATCTTTCTCTGGCTAAGAGTCAGCAGACAATGCATACTTCCTAGAGCCAAGCCTGAGAGAAATGCTAGGAGGGCTTTATAGGCAGGGCTTGACAAAGCCAGGCCAGGAGTCCTATTTCTCCTTGATGAGGGGCAACTGGTCTAACTGAGACATGAGGATGGGGCTATGGTGTTTTAATCCACTTCCTATCACAGCTGGGGATATGGATTACCTGCAGCTCATAAACTGGCATGCACTCATGAGGGATAGATCCTACATTTGAGCTTCACTTGAATTGCTTGTGAATCTTGTCTCAAGAACCCCAGGCTGATTGCTCCTAATTAAAGGTCAGAGTGGGTAAAATACAGGTAAGGGGAAAAACATCTTTGCTCTGACTACTCCAGCAGTGGTACCAGTGCTGGTCAGTAACCATACACAATCTAGAGTAGCTGCATCTCTGATGGACAGGATGAGACTCCCTGAGAAGGCAGCATCTGTTCCCTGGATTGAATCTTCTTTGTGGTCTTTAGGGTTGTTGACTTGGCATATTATCATGGTCCTATATGCAAATGTAATTATACATATGAAAAACCCCTGAGAAAAATCCAAATAATTCTTAAATTGGCACAAAGAACTATACTGCTATTGACTTTGAGGTGGTCAGCCTGCTGGCCATTGCATTTCAATTACCTTTATGTTCATTTCGTGCCACTGAAGTGAAGTAATTTTCACTGATTAATGCCAAGGACCAACAGATATGTTCTTCCCTTTTGTTTTCTCCTTTCAAATTTGAATTTAGTGCTGGTGAGCAGTGCCAAAACGACAGCTCTGCAGCCTGCAGTGTTTTATTCAGCCTGGGAACTAGTCCTAGCACAGTATGAGCAAGTGATGCCTTGCTCAGGAATAGATGCACTGCGGAAGCAGAAATCAGGCAGCTGCCCTTCCTCCTTTTAGCGTTGTGGTGCATTGTCCCAGCGCTGGAGGTGGAGTGGCAACTCTGTGAATTTTCACAGCCCTATCTCAGCTACATGGAAGCACATTTTGACTTTCCTGGTGTAAGGCATAGTTTTTTGACTAGAAGGAGTAGGTGGAAGGGGATCCTACACTTGTGCATTGCTCAGACACTGTTGTCTTGTGCCTGGCGGTGGTAATGGGTTGTGTATACACTGTGCAGTGGAGTGAAGAGAGTCTCTTTTCTTCTCTCAGAATCAGCATTTACTGGAGCTCCCTATATTCATGTAGCACAGTCTCCTGGGTGTTAGATCATGGAAGAGGTGCAAGGTCTGTGTCTGCATGGAAAAGGACTGCTCCTTGTGCCTCAGGCTGTATTATAGAATCATAGAGTCATTTTGGTTGGAAAGGACCCTTAAGATCATCGAGTCCAACTGTTAACACTACCACGTTCACCACTAAACCATGTCCCTATTGCTGGATGGGAATTGTTGTTGCTGGTATGTCCTTGGTGCACTCTCATGGACCATGTAGATGAGCTCTCCTGTGTCCCCGGCAATGGGACTGGTAGAAATCAGGTTGCAGGAACCACAAAGCAACTGGCAAGGTAACAGTGGTCTCCAGCCACCTGTCATGGACTTGGGCACATTGACACACAGGACTAGGTTGTGGTCCCTGCTGTACCCCTTAAAGGCTGGGGAAAACAGTGACTTGAAGTCTGGACTGGGCTTCTTGGCCCACCGAAAGTACAACCAAACAATGTACTGGATGCAGGGTCTTCGGGGAATGACAAATAGTCCTAAGGGGATAAAGGGATAAACTCCCAATGCTTCTGTACAGCAGCACTTCCCATTGCCATGAAGCTGCTCAACAGTTACTGCCGTCACCAGGGATGTCACAAACAGCCTCACTGCCTGCATCTCAGTCCCTTCTCCCCACCCTGCCACCTCTCTGCCTTGAAGCCTTAAAAAAGGAGAGGAGGAAGGTGGATATTTATAAGCACGTCAGGAAGATAAAAGAGAAACAAGTAGCAGGCATGCTAGAAAGCCATTAGAAAGCATGCTTTTCTTGTGACATTTTGTTATCATAATTATTATTTCAAATGCCTTTGGAGTATAATCAACAGTTGTCTCCCCATGAATGTGCTTAGCAAAAATGTCTCAAATGCATGAGAGAATCCATTTATTGCTTCTGAGTTGCAGGAAGTTGAAATTACTGCTTAAATAACCTCTCAGTTCAAGTGAGGGTAAATCAATGCTGACCGCGGAGAATAAACAGTGCAGATCTTATTCTTGTGACCCAAAGCTGCACACCATCACAATTAATCTGGTCTTGTCCAATGAAAATGGAGGTGAATTATCTGTCTTTTTCCAGCTGGTATTCCTATGATGTGGCCAGGAGTTGCATTATTACAATAGTTTAAGGCTTTTTTTTTTTTTTTCTTGTTGGTTGCTTGCTTGTACATTTAAAAGGGAATAGGAAAAAAACATGATGCTATCCTTTTTAATGTGATTGTGTATATTGTTGCTTCTTTAAGGTTTTCTGAGATGAGTCATTTAAAATCTTACTAAGCATCTGCTTTATCTGTTAAATATCTCATGTGATTATGGACTGAATATTGCTTTCAGCTTTGCCTGGTCCACCTTCCTAAGCCTGAGGTGTTATGTGGTGGTAAATGAGGTCAATCCCTTGTCTTCTCAGTTTTCATTGTGGTATATTCAACATGTGTGAGGAACTGTTTTTCCCACCTACTGCTTTGGCTTGCTCTAACTCTGCCAGAAGCAATGCAAATATAACATTGCTTGTATTACAGCTTTATGGCCAAGATAGTGCTGGTGTCTATTCAGATTCATTTTGACAGAAAGTGGCAAAAATTGGTCTGTGATGTTTCATTTTCTGGGTACCACTGTTCTACAGTCATGTTCATCTCAGATTTACCGTCTCATGCTCTTTGACGTCCTTGGATTTTACTTACTGTTTGAACCACTTGCCCAGCCATGCAGCTTGGCAAACATTTAGCCACAAATTTCACTGTTAAGGCTCTCAAGAAAGTATTTTCCCCATTTCTGAAAAGATAACGAGTAATATAGTAGGTTATAATATAGTAGGTTATAGCATTCCTTGGGGGAGGGGGGAGGAGAGGCAGGGGGGACAGGACTTTCTCCTTGGTTATTTTGCCATTTTTACTCCTACAGCAGGTCCAGAAGGACAATAAAGGGCACAATGTAGAGGTGAAGACTTGGTGTAGACAAGATGCCTACATGTTCCAGGGATATTTCAGTACCCTGGGGAAGGCTGTGAAGAAATCTAGCTTCCAGCTGTTTGCTCTGGCTTCGTAAGGTTTCCAGACCTCCATAAGACCCTTCAAAATGCTGAAAGAGTCCTTGAAGTTGTAAATGGGATGCTGAGCTGAGGAAGCTCATCATCTTCCAGACAACGATCTTTTCTAGAAGAGACATTTAAATCCTACTGCATATTGGTGCAATACATGGAGGGGGAAATTATGGTCTGTCATGTGCATGAGTGAGATTAGTGGATCTTAATGGCCTCTTCTCTGGCTTTAAATTCAATTTTCCTTTTATATTTCATGAAAGTTGGGTTGAAATGATTTTATTACTCACCTAAGCAAGGGGTTGAAAATGTGAATTAAGTTCAGAGGGAGAGGGTCTTGGGAAAAGCCCTGGAAAAGCTGTTAAATCAGAAAAAAGTTCCTCAATGCAATCTAGATATTTGGAACTTAATTGTTTGTGACCAAAGAAGGGGTCACAAAGAGGATTTCTACCGCTTGTGTTTTGGAATGTAGTGTCTTTGGTTATCATTACTCTGACAGCAAAGCTACAGGCAGAAAAAAGGTTTACAGGATAGAGAGAATTTTCAACCACCTCCAATTTAATTTAAAGAAAAAAAATCAGTCTCCGTGGTTACCACCTACATTCTTAGACCCCTCCATGAATCTTGAATTAGTAAAACCTGTCTCCAGGCTGTTGTATGATCTTAATTAAACTAAATTAATTATTTATTCAAATAAAATAAGACATGCCAAGACTCTCCAGGGAGGCTGTGAGGATAATAATGCCTTTTATTAGAAAAACTTGTCAATACTTCACACAAACTGGGGCCATTTTATTTGTATGGGATCCTGTTTTCTTAAACTCTTCAGGACTCAAAATAATGAATTTTCATTTGCATATGGTAGGAGTCCTCCACTCCTTTCTTACTATCACCCTCTTGCTGTTTTGTGCTGTGGAACTGCAAATACTGGGCAGACATCTCTTTTCCTAAGAAGCTTCTGTCAGTCTTCACACGAACTTTTAAGATCGTTTATACAAACTGGAAACTAGCAATGCCAAGAAGATATTTCTTTTCCATGACACATCGTGAGTGGTTCTTGCATGAAATTGCCAAGCACTTGACAAAGTCATAATCACTAACTAATGATCCATAATGCAATTGCTGTAATTAGTAGCGTTATTGATATTACCTTACTAGAGTAATTGGACTCACTTAACCTTTGTTTGTAGCAAGAGAAATTGTGATATTGATGCTGACAAGGACTGGCATGAAGTGGACAATAAACAGTCTGTACAGCAGTCATTTGATAACATGCCTGCAGCTTGGTTTCTGCTACTCACCACAGCTATGTGGTTGGTTTAGAGCTGCAAGAGTCTGGAGCAGTGGGGAGCCCTTTTTCCACTCAAGTCTACTCAGATCTGTCAAGGCTATGCCTTGACTGACAGGTTAAGTGTGTTCCCATGACCTGTGGATTAAGCTCAAAGTATCCATATTCTTCATAGGAAGAATCAGATGGAGGTATCTACTGGTGGGTAGAGCTGGAATGTTCTTGGCAGGTGAGCAGAGTGATGCATCCCTGCAGTGGCTTGGCCCTAGAGGTACATCTTCAGGGGATGGTGGCGTGCTCCCCATGCTGTCACATCCTGAGGGCTCTGCAAAAAGCTGGGGAGCCCTGTGGAGAGGCGTGCCTGTTTTTTCCCTAGCAAGGAACTGGATTGAGCCCAACCACCCATCAGATGGCAACAGCTCTAGCTGCTAAGAGGCTGGGCTGGATTCAGAATGTTGTCATGGAAGAAGAGGATTGCTCAGATTTCAACGTGTAATCAGCAGCCAGAAAGAGTGTTTTTGCTCAGACAGGTCTCCTTCAGCAAGGGGATGAAATGACAGTGTACTGGGTGATGGCCATGTGGCATGAAGTGCAAGATACTTTAGGCTGAAGTCCTGCAGTAAAGCCTTTTGGGAAATCAACACCATTCTCTTTTTAATGGCTACATCATTATATTGTCCTCCCCCTTTCGTTTTGGTAGGAAATACACACCAAACATGTTGATTTGCGCACAGGCAGTGTGCCTGAGGCCAGCTTATCTCCTGTCCTCTCTGAAGGCTGGTGACGAGGATGAACACCACCTCTGTTCCCACTGCCTGGCACAGGCAGCTGATTAATCATGGTGTTCCTCTTGGCTGCACACTTAATGGCTTAATAATAATAATAATAATAATAATATTAATAATAATAATAGTGGAGAAAAGACCTGTGTCTCTATGGAGCTTTTACCCTCCTGGTGGAGCCCCATTTTGAAGGGTGCAATGGAGAGAAAAGGCAAAAGTTTTGAGAGGGGTCGTTGTGGAGAGCTCCCTTTCACCTTAGAAAAGCCATACCTTCCACCAGAGTTCACCCCAGGAATGAGCCTCCTGGATGCATGGCTTCATCCAGCCTCACAGAGCCTCAGCAGGGCTGGGTAAGGGCCAGCCTGATGGCTCTGTCTTCGTTTTCGGGCCAGCTACCTTGGTGCCATTCCAAAGTTATCTCCTAATTAACATCGACACAAGCCTTAGCTTTCCAAAAGCCTGATGGACCTCTGAAAAATTCAATTTTTTCTCTGATGAGGCACATTCAGATGAGTTTCAGCTTACTGGGGCCAACAATCTCAGTCCCTTAAGTGTACAAGTGGATGCTTAACTGGACTTGTCCTTTTCATCACTGGGAAAACCTGCTACGTGCTAAAAAATTAATTTGCTGATCTTTATAAAATATATTTATAACAAAATCTACAAAGGGAAAATTAGATAGAAAACTGACTCCAGACACCACTTAGTAAGAACTATTTGATGCCAGTATGTGTTAAATTCAATATCTATTCCATTCATGCAGTGTAGCTTATTAAAATGAACAGCATCTCAAATATGTATTTCTGCATTCAGTTACCTCAGCCTATTCTTGATGGATCTATTACTGCTGAAGGATACAAATTTCTGCCATCCGCAGGAGAGTTCATGGCCACTTGTTGGTGGGAAAAAAAAAAAACAAAAACCAAATGAAAAAGGGAAAAGTTGAAGGCATAAAGTGCCTCGGCCTAAAAATAACAGTGAGAACTACCCAGCAGGAAACCCGCATCACAATAATATATAGGCTGTCTGTGGCCTTTCTGAGACAGAGCCTGACTGCTACATCACCACTAACAGATGGTTTATTGTGAGCATTTTCCACTGGTAGGAAGGCATTTTTCCAGAGATGCCCGGAGGTGCTCTCACCAGCCTTCAAACCCATTCCAAATCATGAGAGTTTGGTTTTGTTTGAGCCAACCAATGAGATTCCTCCCCAAACCTGACCACAACTTCATGCCACCACCGTGGTACCAACTCTGCCCCTGGGATCCCAACATCAGCAGGTGTCTCTTCACCCCCATCCCTGACAGCATCTCTGGACAGGTCTGCTCCCTTCCCTCCCAAAATGAAGCTGCCCTCACTTTGCACCCCTCCAGCCTGACCTCTGCCTGCCCGGCCACGTAATATGTCTCTGTCCCAGGGACTAAATGAGGTGTGCGTGCTTCCCAAGGGGAAGCCGTCATAAAAATTGCAGCAGTAAACATAGTCCAAAGAGTCCGAGAAAGCGAATGAAGAATAGCTCTGTGTGTTGGCTGATTTAAATAGACCATCTTTGGCTTCTCTGTCTGCACACATTTTCACTTTTCTAAATTTCTTGCCTCCACCACATCTGATGTTTTGCTATATTTAGTTTGATAACTAACTGTGTTTCCAGTAACCTTGCAATGCATTTTGAGCTAAATGAATATGGAAGAACCTACCAGAAATAGCATGATGTTATTTTGTGTTACATGTAGGCTCATTTTTTCACAGTGTTCTCTATGGGGATTAAAAAGCTTAAGCCACATATGTGCTTGGTTGTTTTGGAGTGCCATCCAATTGCTAATTACTTGTGTAAAGTAAGTACTCCATTAGCTTTAAAAAGAGGGGAAAGATGAGGCTGGGGGAGGCAGAGACCCGCTAAAAAAGTCAGAGGAGAGCCCATGGCTGAGCAGAGGTTGAAACCACGGCTGCTGCTGTGTGTTAAGTCTGTTAAATCAAAGTGCTCATTAGTACTGTATGCTGCACTGACTTGGATGATTAGAGATTTTGCATCCCTCCCTTTCTGGTGCATGCTGAACCCCTGACTTCAGAAAATCAAGTGCATCTCCATGGGTAATAAAAACAAATGTGCTCCAAACCATTAGCCATTGCGGCAAAAGTAGGGCAGGGGCTGTGCTGGGGTGTGCTGTTTACAGCTGGGTTGTGACACCTGACATCTGTTACACTGGACAGCAACAGCCAGAGACATGCTATATGCTGGAGCACATCTTTGCAGAACAACTCACTGAGACAGCTGAAGTTTTAGCCCCGTAAATTAGGGCTTCCACAAAACGCTGGGTAAGGATATAAATCAGTGGGTCAGTCCAGCACCAGAGATGTGTTTAAAAAGAATACATTTTTACCAGGGTTAAATCTTCTCAATCAGAGGCCTCCGTTTGGAGCTTGGCTTTGTCATACAAGACTAATTGACAAACCTCTGTGATATAATATTATCCGTGTCACCCCACTGAAACGCAATAGTAATGCTGGCTTCTATAAATCAACCTGATCTCAAAAACTAGAGTTAAATGAGCATCACATTATAAACCACAAAGCACATTCATCAGTCTGCTGCAAACCATAAATATGACAAGTACATCCATCAATTCAGCACCTTTCTTTCAGGTCTGCATACACAGATGTTACTAATGTCACTTAATGGCTTTAGAAAGCTCTCCTTTCCTAAATACACTGTGAAGCCCGGTATTTAATTTACTACGGTTACCAGAAGTGGAGCTCAGCCACCTATAGCTGTGCTCCAGTGCAGAGAGATCCTGCAAGTGAAAAATCTACATCTTTGGAGGGTGCACCTAGAGTAACCCCCTTGGAAAGGGTTACTGTCATGCTGCTCCATTGATAGTGCTTCGACTGTACAAACTGTGGCAACTGCAGGGTGTCTGTCTAGTATAGCCATTGAGCTAGGCAAACTAGAAAATAATCTAGCTAAAAAGGGATAAACAGATTTAAAGATAAATTTTCAATGATTTGCTGTCAGACTCTAAAGATTTATTGAGTGGTTACTCTATGCCTTCTATAATACCACGTTTTCATTATTGGCTTGGTGGATGGGCTAGGGAACTAATAAATGCAGATGAGGGTAAGCCAGAATGGGCTCTACATGCCTCTGGAAGGCAGGATCTGAAATGGCAAATAGGAAAAGTGGCCATGGAAAATAGCATATGATTCAAGAAAGACACCACTAGTTGGGAGATTACGGAGTCCTCTTTTTGACATAGTATCACCACACTTCGAGATCTGAGCCAAATGGTGACAGATAAGAGAGCAGAGAGGGTGGAAAACACGATGGGTGAAAAAAGAGCAAAAGAACTGGGTGTAACCAAGAAAAGAGGCAACTGAAGACAGACATGACAGTGATCTCTAAATACACAAAAAGTCACAGTAAAGAGAACAGGAATACACTTTTTTTTCCCCTGTCTGCTGTGGTGAGGGAAAAACAAAATAGCCCTATATTGTAGAAAGAGAGATTTAGGTTTGTCATTAGGATAATACTTCCTGATACTTCCTGATAATAATGGAAGATAAATCAGTGGAGTAGGTTGCCTGGGAAGGCAGTGATGCCTCCATCTTGGGAGTCTTGGAAGAGCTGACTAGACAACCAGTAAATGGTGCCTTTTGGAAATAAGGTGGACAAGATGTTATTTGAACCGTTCTGGCCCTGTTTTCTATAATTCTGTGTTTGGTTAGCACCAGGGCTGTTAATCCTGTTAGTCCTACAGAACATAACAATCTACGTTCTGCCCACTCATTTTTCCTTGCACAGTTAAATTTTGGAGGAAGGATACCATGTCGAGATGAGTCATTGCATCTTCCCTCATTTCTCTTGATCTTTTGGGGTGAACAGCAGTGGAGCCCAGCCCAGCCCTACTACACTGATGGGAGCAGATGGGCTTCAGAAGCAGCACATGTGTAAACCCTCATGGAGGCATTGCCACCAGAGCACTGTGCATGCCCAGAAACAGCTTTTAAAAGTCAAATTCCAGACACCGCATTTGGATAGAGCAGCTGATAACATATAGACTGGCTGTAAAATATCTCTCCTGAATTGCAGTAAAGCTAACAAATGCTAATCTAAGCCCAGTGGACAAGGATCCTGCCATGGCTAGTACTCTGTGGGAAGGGGTTGGTGATTTGAGATGGGTGGAAGCATTGCTAGAAGAGGCTTAGGGGGAAATTTCAGGATTGCATGTCTTGTACTTGCTGCCTGTGGTTGTGAGGTTCTGTGCTTGATGCTGTTGGGCTGATGATGTTTCTCCAGTTCATCAGGGCTGAGACCCTATGACACTGGTGATGAAACCCAGCTCCCTGCAGCCAGTGGAACATTTCAGTAGCTCTTTTTTTCACCTCACCCATAAAATATCTTTTGAAGTCTCAGGGTATGTGTCAGCCTGAAAAAAAGACCCAAACAAAAAGCAGCAGCTTTCCCTTGCCACCTCCAACAAGCTGTAGCCATAAGTAGATGCCTGGGGAAGAATAAAAATAGGCCAAGCATATGTGCTTCTTCTTCTAATAAACTTCCCTTGTTAAATAATTTAGGTCAAGTCAATACACAGAAATCACAGAAACTAAATTAAGTGGGTGCTCAGAAAGCTATAGGTTTATTCTGTTTTGTTCAGCGATGCATGTGAGCCCAGGTAAATTTGTTAGGGCAAATAACAGACGATGGTGACTACCCAGGTGGTGGGGAGTCCTGCAGATAAGGATCATAGAATCATAGAATCATAGAACAGTTAGAGTTGGAAGGGACCTTAAAGATCATCAAGTTCCAACTCCCCTGCCATGGGCAGGGACATCTCCCACTAGAGAAGCTGGTGGTCATCTGAAGTAGAGCTGACTCCAGGGACAGACAGGACCTCACTGCTGACCTTCCATGTCTTTTAGGTTGCTGGGTGGATTTAGGTGGGTCTGCAGTTCATGAAAAACATGCAATTAATATTTTTCTTGACCTGGTTGCTTGCTTTTTATTATGCTCAAACTGAAAACCATGGCTCAAAAAAATATCTGAAAGTGAGAGAATTTAATCACTAGAGCCAAACTTTATGGCCAGCACACAGCTCTTGTGTAAATAATGATACCAAAGCATATTCTTTTTCTTTGAAATAAGTTCCAAATAATTATGGAGGTCTGTTTTTGAGAAAAATTGACCAAGCTTAGTGTATCTTAATTAGCTTCCATTTTCCCAAGGGAAAAAGTTGCATAAGGTGGTATACTCCTTAATTCAACTTGCCAGAAAGGACATCTTTGAATGCCTGACCTGTTACAGATGTGTCACTTTTTAACATAAATCAGCCTGGCTTAACACATCTTGACAGGATATAATAACCTGGTGCCGCATGTTAAGAAAAGAAATACTTCATCCTTTTGGACTGGGCTTTAGATCAAATAATATTGGGAGAAATACTGGGAGAAAAAAAAGAAACCCTTACAAGTGGATTGTAGGAATGAGATGTATTGGATCAGCTAATTGTCAGGTGGTGTTATCTGACAGTCCCAATGGTCAATGACATTCCATTTTTCAGAAGTGGCAAAACTCCTGTCAGTCTTCAGTCATCGCTATTCTTGAAGCGTGAGAGGTTAGGATGCTTGAACAATTAAACTAGACAAAATCTAGCAGCTTTCAAAACTATCAAACTTGTCCTGTATCAAGGTTTTGTCTGCAGATCTTCCTGAGCTGGCGGTGAGCATGCTTGGAAGTTACCTGTGCTGCTTTTACTGCCTGCAAACCCTGCATCACTCCTGTACTTCTCATAGTGGACTGTGGCCAGATGGGGACAAAAAGACCCAATCTTTCTGCTAGAAACATCCCCAGGAGGTGCCCAGGGGTCAGGGGCAGGCACGGTGGGAGGGATCCCTTGGACATCGTTTTCCTTGTGTCTCTTTATAAGGACTCCACAGGGTGATTGAGTTCTCCAAAGTGATGTCAGCTAGGCACAGTCCTGCAGCCTCAGCTTGCCTGGGAATATTTTTAGTTGTATTGTGCCCTTGAGTGTTTCAGGAGGAAAATAACAACATGATTACTTTGGCCTTCTATGGACAAATCCGAGAGCTGCTTGGAGACCTTCATAATTTCTCCTTCCTCATGATGCCATGAAATTGGGGGCTGTTACTACCTTCAGTTTATAACTGGAGGAACTCGGGCAGAAAACAAGTCAGGTAGCCATGGGTCGCTGGGAAGCCAGTAGTGGGATTTGGAGGTGAGGAGACCATCTTCACACCCCATGCAATACAGATAAAAGCCTGTTAGCCATTAACTGGCACTACTCCATCTTCTTCACTGGGAGCCTGCTGCAAAGCCTAGAGGTGCCGTTGGAAAGGCTCCTACTCGCACGATGGGCTTTTGGCCAGTTCTCTGTGCTCAGCCGCCAAACGTTAGTTTGCAAATGCAGTTTACGATTTCCTCTCTCTTCACTTACCCCCATCAAGGGCTCGGCTGAATACAGCAATAAGGAAACAAGGAGGGTCAAGTTTATAAATGACTGTGGGAAGTTTGGTTTCCATGGCTGCCAGCAATTACTGTGCAGACTCAGATGAGTGGAGATTACAGCCCAGGGCTGCTATTTTGCGCGCTGGCAAGACACAATAACAAATGACAAACTTAATTCACTGCTGCAGCAGGGAGGAAGCATCTCACTCTGTGAACCTGGGGCTTATCTTACAGGAGAAACAGCTCTAAGTGGATTTCTCCTTTTTCTGGCTGTGCAGATGCCAGCTAATGCATATTCTTCAGTCACTAGCATCATCTCACCTAGGAGATCTTAAGTCTATTAGTCACCTACCCTTTCTATTTCTGGACCTGGGAAAAGTTAAGCAAATAAGAAAATCCAACCCCCAGAGTGGAATTAGAGGTCATCTTTATTTTAATTTTTTTTTTCCCCAAAGGATCTGATGAGCTCTTTGTTAATTGAAATACCAAATAAATAGTTGCTCAGCTAAGATGCAGGGTGACAGCTTGCATTCCACAGGGGCTGGGAGCTCACGTCTCTCCATAATATTTCCACATGCTGTCTAGCATCAATGCAGGTTCCAGGGGTGTTATTTATAAGACTACAAGTCCACACTATGGAGCCATTTATTACTATTAGCAATCAATTAATAATGTACAGCCATCTGTACTAGCTCAGCTTGGTATCATGGCTTAAACCGCAGTAAAGGGTATGCACCTAGGCAGTCCATGGTGCCTATTAGTATTCTTAGCAAAAAGGTTTTGTGAGAGCATCTCCAGCTATCTGGAGCCCTTCCTGATGCCTCTGAGACAAAAGAAGACATTGGGGGCAAAAGGGAGATTTTGCATTCTGCTCAGTGCTGAGCAGACACTTTAATAAAATATATAACTATACAGTGAGTTGGCACCAAGGCAGCACTTTCCAACTGTTATCTTAGTTGTTGTTACAATGTCCTGATGCAGTGAACAAGTAAATGTTCCTTTCCAACAGACGAGGGAGATAAATAGCAGGAGCAGGATCATGTATCAAGGACCAGCTTTAGAGGCAGGTATCACTCAGCAAGCAGCTGCTCCACTGAAATCAATTGAACTTTTGCTATTGATGTCTTCCTCTTTGCTGAATGCCAAAAGATGGTGGTGAGATCACCTGCACAGTTGTCACTCTGGTAAACTCAGCAGTTTGGCTCTTGGAGCTGTGCCTTCCTAGGCACGTTTGCAAAGTTCAGGACTGTTCTCCCAGGTCTTCTGTGGAAAATCTCCAACTTATCAATCTGTTTCTTAAGTTGAGAAATCTGAGTTCCTGGTGTAGTTACACCAGTTTCAAAGAAAAGTGGAATTATCTCCCTCCTGACCTCAGAGGTGGCCCTGATCAGGTGTTTTATCAGATGTTTTTGTGACTGTATCACACAGGATATTTGTGCTTGACTAATACGGCTCCATAACTCATTTTTGAAGACCCTCCTGCCTGTTCTCTGTCCTGTAGGTACCACCTATATCTTATTTTCCTGAATATGTTTACTTCATATATGACTAAGCTGAAACACGTACAGTTCTGCCATACTTGTTTCTGCCAGGTTCACCAAGAAGTTAAAAAGTTGTCCATTTCAGTGACCTCTCCTTGCAGTTCTCCCCCCTTTCAACTTTAGTATGACAGATTTTAGTAGATCACAGCTATGAATGTGAAATACCACCATGACACCCACTAAACCTTGTGGGACCCAACCCATAAGATACCTGCAGGGTGACAGCTCTCTGTGTTCATTCATGTTTTCAGCATCATCAGTGACTTTAATCCATTTGCTACATACTCTGCTGGCTTTGTATTGTTCTAGGATTTAAGTCTAGCTGGTGTGTGGTACCAAGTTGAATGCTTTGGAAAATCTTAGTGTATTTTTCATCAACGCCATTGACTTCATCAACTAAACTTGTAATCAAGGCAAAGAAAGATATTAAGTTCATTTGACAGGGTCTGTTTTCCATAAACCCCTGCTGATGGGCATGAATTATATTCCCCCTATTAGCTGCTCCATTATTTTACCTGGGATCGATGTCAGCCTGACAGGCCTATAATTACCTGGGTTGTCTCCTTTACCCTTTTAAAATATTAGCTCAACACAAGCTTTCTGTCAGTCCTGTGGAAATTCCCTGCTGCCCCATGACTTATGGAAAATTAACTTTCATAGTACAGAGAGCTGTAGCCAAAGCAGCACAGGAAAGGACGAGGCTGTCTTCTCCCACTCCCCGTCACCTGCCATACTCAGAAGGTGTCCCCCAGCCTCCCTGTATCATTACACATGGTCAGGAAAGCTGGACTTAGGCCACTTACCTTGTTTCCATGAGAACTGGTTCCCCTTTCCTCCCAGCACCACTACACGTTGCCTTTCTGCTCCGTACTGTAGTTCTGGCTTCCACAGTGTGGGCTTTTGGGACCAGAGCTGGGGTCTCTGGCAGAGCCATGTGCCCTGGGGAGCACACACCATCTGGGAGAGGCAGAAGCTAAGGTCTTCCCCATTGCAGTGGCTGGGCTGCTGGAGCACAGGACAGCTGGGACTCAAGAAGTGATGGTGTGTCTGGCAGCTCTGCCTCCTGCCTAGAGACCGACACTGAAGAAGGGGTTCCCCTTTTGATGCTGAGTCTCCCTGTGGGCAAAATGGGGGTGACTGTTTCTTGGCAGGGAGATTTGTGAACTGTAAAGGAGAGAAGGTAAATGTTAATATATTCTTTGTCTTATTTTTCATTTCCTACCTCCTCCTCCTGCTTTTCCTCCACCTTCTCTACAGTTTTTCCTCTGCTTTTGCCTGCTTCTTAACCCTTGTCTTTGTCTGGGCTTCTGCTGCTGTAACCATACCCAGGCAGGGTCTGACTCAAACAAATGCATATGCATGTAGGCACAAGAATCCATAGCATATTGGGCCACAATATGAGTGTTATGGCTTGTTCTGGAGCTGTTCTCGTATGTGTAGGCCGCGATTTTAATCGATGTCAAGGTCCCCTGGGTGAGAGACAGACATCTTTTAATATATATAACTAAAAATTGGCATGAACAGCTGTAACTTCTCTAAGGAGGCAAGCAGACTTACATACAGGAAAGAGTTCATAATCAATAATATCAATAACAACACAGAGCAAATATGCAAGCTCCTGCTCTTCCCATTCCTGCAAGCACAAATAAGAGTTAGCGCATACACACAGAGCATGAAGGTACTGAAAAGGAGTGCCCATGTCAACCCAAGTTAGAAGTAACCCATAGCTTAATAGCTGATTCTTTTTTAGGCATCTAAAAATGTAGATGTATTTCAGCATCTTCTTTTGATCTACGCTTTTGAGTGCATTGAACCATCTCAGCCCAAAGCCAAGAAATTTTTATTGCCGGGTTCTCCATGGACATCTTGTGCTGACCTCCTTCGACTTTTTCTTTGGCCTTCTGAGAAAAAAAGAGACCTGGCCTTTGGGGAAAAAACCTTGAGGGATACTGGTCTTTGCTTTCAAAAGTGGTCTGAGTTAGGCAGTGAGAAAGAATAAAAAATAGTTAGAGACCAAGAAATTAAGAAGGAAATATGTCAATGTAAAATTTTCCCTCACAGGCTGTTGACAAGGGACACAGCCAGTGCAGCAGCAGGGAGTGATCATCCTGTCAGGTCAATGAGATGGAAGAGACACAGAGAATCTGCTCAAATTTACGAGGGTCCATGCAACATGCTAAGCGCGGCTTACATTTGGATATTAGTTTGCAGGCAAGTGGTGTTTCTCTTCCCAACACAGGGCCCATAGAATAGTAATAAGGGAATGTTAAGGACTGGAACCAACTCAGGGTTATTTTATTAGTGTATGTGGTTATCAAGCAAAGCCTAGCACTGGGGATCCTGTTACACACCACTGCTTCCGAGTCATTACTCCAAGCTTATGAGAGGAGCACATTTCCCTCCTGGGGGACCTCAGAAAATTGTTGAGTTGGAGAGTGAAGATGAATGGCAATGCTGAACCACACAGACACACACACAAAATGTCAGACTTCACTCCCTGTGTTTTAGTGTAGATGCTTCAAGAAGAGTCTGAGTCATTGATTTCCCTCTCTGGGATGAACCCTAAAGAATAGGTAGGCACTGACACGCAATTTGTTTCTCTGTCTTTCTGATAGCAAACAAATGAAGCGGCACTGAGGGTAGCACTGAAGCCACTCATCGACCATAAAGCACCCACCATAGCATATAGCACAGAGCATTGGGATAATGATGAAGTGCACCCCGGGGGAGATGATATTGCAGCATTAACTCTTGTTTGCCTGCAGGAAAACAAGTCTGACCTGAAACTGGAGTAGTTTCGTAACTTAACTCCCAGCCTGAGCTGAGGGCACTGGTTTGTATTGGAGACACTGGAAGGCAGCAAAGTCCTAAGACCTGACAAACCTGTCCATACTAGTGACACTTAGAGAGGAAGGAGTCACATTTAAAGCTGAAGCAAAAAAATCATCAAGCTTATTTGTAGGTTAGAGCAGACTGCAGGAAAAGTTTCCATAGATGCAGAGCTGGAATGAAAAGGCTAAAATCCTTTATCCATGCAGACTCCAGGGGCATAGGCAAGTGAGTTCATGTAGCTCAGTGGCTTTATGGAGGTCATCTGTGACAAGAAGTTTTATTTCCCTTCTGGATTGATTCAGGAACACCTGAGCTCATTCAATTATGGCAGCTCAGCCAATGAGTGGTAATCCCGTTTCTGGTGGCCACTCTACCACAGACGTACTGCAGATACACTGCTCATCCCAGCGCTGCTTTAAAGCAGAGGGAATCATGCCATGCAAAATAAAGAAGGGAATAAGAAGTGTTTGTTGGTGCCTGCGACCCCTGCAGGTGGTGGTGTGCTTGCTCATCAGTGGTTTTTCACTGGGAGAAGGATCAGCTTCTGCCTTTTCAGATTAGATGAGTACTGCCAGACCTAGTTCAGACCAAAGAAAATTATCTGATTTTAAAAAATTTGGAAAAGTAAGCAATTTCCTCCTATGGCATTGCTCCATTTGCCACATTTAGCATCCACATCAAAGCAGCAATGGTCTTTTTCTGACACTAACTCATCACAGCATGTCCAGGGACTACTTTGGCCCTCAATGAAAGTGAAGTCAGCTCTAAGTACACCCCAGGCAGGCCCCAGGAAACTCACATGTTGCCAAGGCTACGCAGCCACTGGTGTCCAAAATAGCCTAAGTCTGTCAGGCAGAGGTGCCTGCAGCACAGACATCTCTAGAAGGGGTCCATATTGCCCACAGCAATTTTATGGCAGTGACTTCCTTAGGTCAGGGTTAACTCCTGTTGGAGCAATATTCACATATGCTGCAGTATCTGCAGGCATGACTGTGTATGACCCTAATTTTATGAGTGATTCTTGTAAAATGCACAGACAAGGGCCAGTTCTCCCTTTCTCAGGTCCAGCACAGGACATTTAACATCTGCAGAGTGTGTTGAAAACATGAAGTCCAACAGGATACTCACTTCTACCACCATGTCTGGCAATGTAGCCCTGTGTGCTGAGGTGTGCAGAGCCCTGGCAGGTCTTGCTGCCCCTCCATGGGGTTCCTGCTGGTCCACCACAGCTTTAGTGGCCTGGTATGACGGAGCAATGAGGAAGGAAGAATTTCTCACTGCCCTAGTGTAAACAGCAAAGGAAAAAATGAAAAACTGTGAAAAAAAAAATCCTTTGACAGCTTGTCTTTAATTACAGAGAATCAACCCTGTGTATTGACCTGGACTGAGCAGAGCGGTCCCTCCAGGATACAAATGTCTCTTGTTCTCTATGCTGTTTATCTGGGGGCTGGACAGGATGCCAGTAAGTCATCAGGAAATATCATGTTCTTACAGACCCAGAGGTGCCTCAATTTCCATAATAATATTGTTTTCTTCTCTTAATTATTGATAGTCTTCCTAGATGAATATAGTCTTTAAAAATGTATTAAGCAGAACTGTTCTGCCCTGAAAGGAAGAATAATAGTAAAGCTTTGTCTTATAGCTGCCTGGAGGCTTTATCCCACAGCAAGATGTTTGAAGGAGAAAGAATAACCTAACAAATAAGGTATTGGATAGAGATTTCAGGAGCCTCGCTTCTGTTCTTGACTGTGCCATGGGTGTCCACTGTCACCTCTACTCCCTTGCTGCCTAACTGTGGTGCAGAAGGAGGTGTGCTTTCTTCTGAAGCTTTAAATTCCTTGCTTCTTACTCTGCAGAGGTGAGAGTAGTCCAGGGACTTGGTCACACATGGGGGAATTTAACTGCCATTGAAATACATGTAGTGATGTAGGGAGCACCGATGCTGATTAGGAGAGGGTCTGGGAAACAGGTCTAACTGCACTGGGGGGGGCGGTTTTCAGGTAACGCTGACTGTCACCAAGCTGTAAGGCATCATGTCCCAATGATGTCATAAAAATCAGACCCTAGCTCTAAATGTAAAAACCCATGTCTCTCAGGCCAGCTGTGGTCTCAGACCTACACAGGTATGCCCCTAGAGCGGAAGTACCTGACAACAGCCTTCTTCCTGACTATCCCCTACAGGGCTTGTAATACTAAGATCCAGGCAAGGTATCAGAGAGCAAGCACAACGATTATCCTTAAGGGAATTCTCTGCTGGTATAAATAATAATCCAAACCAGTAACATGGCAGTTAGCTCACAGACTTCCCCCAGAATATTGTCTGCATGCTTCAGGTAGGGAAAGCGAGGCAAAGAGTTTAAGCAATTTATCCTGGCACATGGGCCAGGAGCACAGCAGGAGCAGTGGCGCAGGCAGACCCGTGTGTGCACACTCCTCTGCGCTGGCTGTTTGGCAGCACAGTTTGTCCCCTTAAGGAAAGCAAAATCCCCCACTAGGATTGTTTAAACTTACTTTGCAAAACTCATCTATTCCAAATGACTACCCAAAGTAATCATTTACATGCAACCAAGTATGGTCTCAGAAGTAATTTACTACTGATTACTTTTATAATGTGCATGCTAGTCGTATGCAGCTGCACAGCATTACATGATAATCAGCCCTACACTTTGGAGGGAAACACTAACTGGCCCGGCACAATCCAGACCCCCCTCAGCAAATGAGAAATAATCCGATTATTACGTAAGGCTATCGTTTTACCTCTGCAGAAAGTTATGATCCCCTGTTACACTCAAGGACATCCATCATCCCAGCACGCGTGGAGCAGGCCACTAGGTGGAAGTGTTGGCTGAACAAGCCCAGCAGATGAAATCTAAGTAAGAGAGGCTAAAGTCCTGGGTTCCTGGCTTGCTCTCCCTTTAGGAACAGCTGTGCTAGCAGCCTGGAGTCAGACTTGGTCTGTTCGTGGAAGGCATCATTGGAGAAGGTGCTGGTGCATTGTTTTAGGGCTTGCTGTTGATTAAAATAAATACAGAAATTGCAACTTAAACTGAGGTGGGTAAACAACTCATTGAGGCAGCCCCATAATAAGGAAGCTGATTCCAAGAAACTCTGGCAACCACAGAGTTCCTGCTGAGCTCAGCAATTATATAAAATATGGCTGTTCATTCAAGTGCCTTAAAAATATAAAAGCCAACACAATCCCCTTGACTTTAAGGACCAGTCTGTGACAATTCTAACCTGCCATCTTGTCCTGGTACCTCCTTTATGCCTTGTTTTGCTGCAAGTCAAAAATTCTGGGGAAAATGAGCTTTTCTCTAATGACCATACAGTTTTGGCTAGAGAAGAGCTGGCATAGTGATTGGAAGAGCTTCAGAAGTGTGATGACTCCCTAATCCCCCCACAACCTTGCTGAGATGAAGGAGGTGACCTGGGGGGGAAACACTGCCTTCAGTGGCGGGAGGAAGACTGATCACAACAGGAAGGCTTAGCACCACTTCTGCAGCCTGCCCTTTCCCCGTGAGTGATGGGAGTTTGTCGCAGGCACAAAAGGGGACTCACAGGCAATGGGGCAGCTTGGCTGCTCCCCCCCTCAGAGAAAGGAGAGCACTGGTAAGTCTGCATCCTGTAAAGATTTCTTCCTCCGGGATGACTCTGAGGATGATTGAAGCTTCTTGCTTCTCTTAAGTGTGAAGGAGGGGGGCAGCAGTAGTATTCTGGCTGCCAGAGGGGGCAGGTTTACCAGTGGAGGGAGGTGTTCCTTTCGTGGGGAGCTGCCACTTTACTTCTGTATTTACTCTCCCAACAGTTCCCACTTAATTATAAGCGCTCCAGCAACAATAGTTCAGTGCACAGGCTTGCTCATTAGCTTCCTTACATAGTGAGGCTCACAGGACTGCTGCATTTCTGTGCGCTGCTGTGGTTGTGTGGCACTCGTCGTACCCATTGCTTCTCTTTAGTGCCTTCTTAGTCTGCCTAAGCATGATGAGCTTGTACCTAAAGGAGGCTTAAGTGAATCTCAAAAGGACGGGGGATTAATTTGGAGAATGTGGCGCATCTCAGTGTACACAGGTATAGGTACCGCAGTGTGATAGCTCTGTAAATCCCCCCATGCAACCAGGCTAAGGTGGGGGGACTGGACTCTAAGAATTAAACAACTCCTTTCTGGCAAGAGCACCTTATTGCACGCTTGAGAGAAGATGGGGATGATGAAAATAAGTGAATGCCTTTTAATAGCACTCTGCTCAGAGCTGTAAGGAAGAACTGTGAGTTAAAGGGACAAACTATGCAGATTTAATCATATAAACCTTAGGAGTACTCATGCAAGTAGGAACTTATCAGGATCCCCCGTGGCAGACAGGGACAACCCCACTGCTTTTATTTCTTTAAGCGTTGTTGTCTTTTGAATAGCTTTTTCAAGAGAGCGTTTCAGGGGACTGGCTGTCGCTGTCACTGCGATGTCCCAGCCTCCCAGGCACTGAAGCTAAGCCAGGAGGTCAGGGCAGCCAGTTTTAGGAGACAGCAGCCTCCAGGCTGCTTCTCAGAGTGGATGGACTGTGCTATTTCATACAACAGAGAGGTAATGGGTTGGGATGCAGTTAGCCAGCTAACAGTGACAGGGACATGGAGCATTTTGGATTAATGCTTTATTTTTTCTACATGTTCATGTAAGTCAAAGCTGTGTAACCTTAGGTTAGTCTCATCATTGCACACATTAGGAGACACTCCGTATTACATATTAATATACCCTTTCCCAAAAATTTATTTTCCCCATGCCCTTTACATTTTTATAGCATGGTCCTTTGTGGATCTTATAACATTCATTATTTCTTATGGGCCACATATAGCAGCCAAAGTTGCTGGAGGGAACACTAAATAAATGCCTCTCTCTCCACACCATCTTCTGTTCTTCTCCACAGACCATCTGTTGAAGCAGACATGTCAGGTACCAGACCTATCACTTTCCTTGCATGTTTCAAGGTGTTGCTCCTGATGGCATGGCAAAGATTTTCATGATGGTAGAGCAAAGCATCTCTTGTTTTTCCCACTCTGTATGGCTCAGAGTATGTAGAAAGAAGGTTGCTGGTGTGCCAGAATTGGTGGCCTGCCTGGTGGCCTATCCTTAATGTTGGGTATATTTTACATGGTGCTGTAGTCACTGAAAAAGTGATAGCTGCTACCAGCAGATCAGTAACTCCCAGGAAAGAGGAACAGCTTCAGAGCACAGCAAAAGACCATCAGGTATCAGACCTCTTGTCTTTGCTCTGTTGAGAAGTACTCTTTCTTACAAATAGGCCACAGTGTGAGCAGAGCTAGTGAAACTTTTGCAAAGCTGAGCGTATGTATCCCTGAGTCTGGCCACCCAAACTAGGTTTGTGATGCGGACCTCTGCAGAGGAAATGAAATCCCATCTACTGCAAGAATCAGGTTAGGGGTTGAGATGATATAGTCACATGGTATCTTTGGAGCTGTAGAAATTCTGAAAGGTGGACGATATAGAGGCTAAGGCATCCCAGCACTGGACATACTAAATAATACCACAGACCATTATGGTAGGAAAGAAGGTCCTGCTCCTGTAGTGGCTTCATCAGAGCCTCATCACTGAGGGCCCTGTGAGTATAACTATGGTCTAAGAAGAGGGCAGGGCTCCTGCTAAAGGTGTAAAGGCCCAGTCAAAGAGCTAGCACTCATTTATTCCAGCTGAAGATCCACCCAAAATTCATGGGTTTAGTGTGCTTTTTCTGCTCCCCAAAAGCAAACTCCCTTGTTTTCCGAAACAGCAAGATTAATTCTTAGCACTTGCTAACCACTTTACATGTTCAGTGTGCTATACAAATATTAACTAATGAATCTCATCATGACATAATTAAATCTTATTTTACAGTGATTGAATGTTATCTTACACTTTGTACAATATTGTAATTACAAAGATAGGAAAAAAAACCCCCAAATAAATTAAATGATAGATCTAAGAATGAAAATGGTTGACAGTTTTATGGGTTTTTTTTTCCCCCTTCCTTATATACAAGATGGCTGGAGAATTCAGTACAGTTTTATGAATGCCAGGACTTGTGAGCAAATTAGTTCAGAAGATGAGCAGGTCCAAAACCTTGCAATGGTTGGGTGTTTTTGAGTGGACCTTTTCAATGCTGGCCATTTTCCATGTGCCTGAGACATAAATGCCAGTCTGAGCCCAGTCCAGCCTGGCTCTCCCACTGTTCTCTGAAGAAACCAAAGCTAAATGCAGACTGCAAAGGGTACTCCTTCCCCTGATTCTGTCCCCAGGGGTAAGGGTTTGCTGAGTAACACCAAGGAGAGCACAGATCCATCCCAACATACAGCCTCCTTGGCTCCCTGTTCCCATTTCTATGTGTCAGAGACCACTGCCCTCCCTCCAGGACCTGCCATGGGCTACACACTTCCTCAGGAGCCGGCTCTGTGGCTCCGACTCCTTGGACTGAAAGCAGCCCTGGAAAGCTGAATGTGGGAGGTTTGTTCTGGGGAAGTGTGGAACAGGGCACCCAGCCACCTGAAGTGCTGTGTATGGGGTGGCCTGGTGACAACCCTCTGCAACTCCCACCCACGAGGGGTGGCTGAAGCAGCGTGTGTTTGCAGACACCCTCCTGTCTGCTGCTCCCCGGGCTGGGGTGATGAGCAAGCTGTGAGAGAGGGAGTGAAGGCTTTGCCTGAAAGGAAAGGAAAAGAAGAAGGTCTGTTGTAGCACAGGATGACCCTCCTACAGCCTCCTCCTTGTTCCGTGCTATTGTAAAGAGAACAATATTTGACTCAATGGTTATTTGTATGAAACTGCTTTCCAAAGGGAATGCCTTACTCCCTTATCTCTCCTGCCTTGTTTGCCAGGGATAAAGCTCTTCTGAAGGTCCCCTTAAGACACAAGGATCGCTCTGTTGTCACAGATCAGGTGGGGCCAAATTGCTGTTGTTGGGATAGGATATTTGCTCTGAGGTGCCCTGCATTTGAAATATGGGGATGGACTGCAAGCTCTTTTCATCAGGGCAGCAAAACTGGAGGCTCCTCACAAATAAAGCAGTCCCACAAGTCCAGTGGAGCCAGGCTCTACATAAGACACTAAGAAGGGAGTATCTGGCTCCAGACCACCATCCGAATGGCCAGAAAGCTGGCCTGCTGCTCTCCAAATATCCAGCTCTCCCAGGAGAGCCAAGCATTTCTGGGATGCTGAGGGGTTGTGTGACTTCCACTTGGCAGAGCCTTTTAGTGACCTGTGAGTCTGTGTTGGCAGCTATTTGTGGTAGTCAAAAAGGTACAGCAGTAAATCAGATACAGGTTAGGCAATGTGAGCCACAAAGGTGGAAGAGGGACACAGGTGCTTGTAGAAGGGCAACAAGACTAACTCAATCTGTTGGGAATGTTGTTAGAGGAAAAGTTCCAGGATGGAAAATGAAGAGGACACTGAGGGTGATTAAACAGGACTAGAAGCAACAAAGTGGTGAGGAACTAACCCAAAAATTTGCTCATGCAAAACCCAGTCTTAAGATTTTACTGAGAAACAGATGACAAGTAGCAAGCAGGGGAAGCAGGCGGACAAGCCCTGGATGGCTTTCAGTGGCATGGGGCCCAGCCCTCCTCTGCAGGGTGTGCAGACAGTTCTGTGGTAAGCATGGTCAGCTCCATCAGCCCCTGTCATGGTTGGGGCAGGCAGCAGGAGACAGTGTCCAGTGGATCTGTTCCAAAACTGGAAGAGGTCCAGCTGCATCCCAGAGTCACCTCTAGAGAAACAAAGTGTAAATTGTTCAAAGATGAACTTATGCTAGTGCAGCTGCCCTGCTGCTTGGAACAGACCAAGGCCCATTTGGGGCTTGGGTATTCCCACGTGCCTTAGGTTTGGTCAGGTTTCCCACTGTGCTAATGAAGAAACAGTGGCAATGCTCCCGGGAGGTGTAGAAAAGAGGTGAAGGTGCTGTCCAAGATGCCGAATCAAAATTTCTATTCCTCTACCTAGAAACGAAGTCCATAAAACACTCAGTATTACAGTAGCATGCCTGTTCTACAGTGTATTAGCTCTGGCACAGCTTTTGTTATTTCTGGTAGTTGGTGGGTTTTGTCTAATTTTCATGTAACCATTAATATCTGAGTTCTATCTGAGTCGGCTTTTGTGTGACCGGCTTGCCAAGTGCAAGCGTCTCACACCTCATGGAGCGCTGGAGTTGCTCCTGTTGGTTTGTAGGAAGTGGTGTGGTCACCAAAGACAGTGGGTGCCTCTTACCAAGTGACTGCTCTGCAGCAAAGGTGACAACAGAGAGGAAACTGGCTGTGGCTGCCAGGGAGAGCAGCTGCAGTCCATGCGCTGTGAGTTCAGGCAGATTCTTACCCTGGCTTTTTGAAACAGATTATATGCATAAACAATAAAATATCTTGCTCTGGGCAAGTGACTGCTGAGCTGCTCCATCAGGCAAAGTGTGGGCACCCTGGGGAATATGGCAATCCTGAACAAATCTGGCTGGTTACGCAGGAGAGGTTAAAAGCCTGGGTCACGCTAAGATTCCCCCAGACCTCACCTGCAAGTATGATAGTGGGAGAAATGGATGAAGAGCAAAGTGCTACTGTTCTCCAGAGGACTGGTGCTGGCTAGTAATCTGCTAGACCAGCTTCATTTCTCAGGTTTCATTTTCTAAAGGACTGGTTTCCAGTTGGCAAAGGGAGCTTTAAGCAACTTTGGTCTCATTTATGGTTTCGCAGGAGGGCTAAATGGATTGTGTGATGCCACCACAGTTGCCAGGTACATGGTTGCCCTCTCTCCTTTGTGAAGGGTCTGCCATTGCACCCCTACTTTGCTTCTTTTAGTCTGGGTCCATGATGGGAGCCTGCTACCTGGTGTAAGAGGATTGTCCGGTGTGACTGTCACCATGACCCTCAGTAGTATTACTCTGCATGCTTTTCAGGTGTAGGCCAGCAGACAGCTTTTAGGCAAGGTCCAGCTGGCCAGTAAGCAACTAAAACTATAAGGTCTCTTTCTGCCAGTTTTTAAATCGCACTGGTCCCCAGTGCTGTAACTGGGAAAGCATCCTGCTCTTCTGGAGCAGGCTGCCAGTGCTGATTTGAAGGCTGTTCGTGCAGCATGCAGGGCTGGCCAGGATTGGCATATTATTTCTGGACTGTGCTTGTGCCCCATGCCCCTGCCTTGTTAGACACATCAGACATTGTCCTTGGCAGGCAGTGAGCTTCTCATGGACTGGTGGCATTGCAAAGTCTGTGGCAGAGCATTTTCCACAGGAGGGGTGCATTTGGCATGTTTAGTGCTACTTTGAGCACCTATTTCATAGCCCGTAAGCCTGGCTATGAAAGCTACTGGCCACCTTTTTCACTTGAATGGTTCAACTGGGACCCAGCTGGGAGCCACCAAAAAGGAGAGCTGAGGGCGCTTGGCCCCATAGCAGACGCTGACCTCACACCACTGCCTCAACAGGCCAGACAAGGCTAGGTCTGTGCTTGCTGCCATCCATCCCAGCAGCAGAGATCTGTTCTGAGCCCTTCCCATGGACAGCCTGGGTATTAACACTGCTCTGCTGGCCAGCTCTGGTCTTCTGCCCACCCAGCCACCTCCCATGTGCCTCCAGGCACTCTGCTAACACCTTTGTGTGGCTTCCTATTAACCCACACTGTTGCACAGTGTGGCAGGGAGGGTGTCTGAGCTCAGGCACCCTCCAGCTACATGTGGGGCTGTGCTTGCAGGCTGGGTGTGAGCAGTTAATCTAAATGCAGTGGTGACCTGGAGGAAGGTCCTCCAGATGAGCTGCATACACAGCTGGAGCACCAGCTGGATGAGTTGTCTATGGTGCAGGCAGAATGCATGCAAGTCATGAACTTGCTGCGTTTAAGACTATTTGAGTCCCTTCCTAATGCTGCTGCAGAAGCACAACTGTTTGTGCCAGTCCCCTGTCAGGAGGTGAGTTTCTGTTGTTACCCTGAAATAACAGGGAAATAATGCTTGTATGGGCAAGAGATACCACTCAGGTCTGCAGGCACAGGGACACAAAGAGAAGGCTATATCCTCTCTTTCACTGGGAACGTGGGTTTTCTCCCTGGGTCCCCCTTCACTTCCCAGTGAAAGCTCTGCGTGATTTTGAAACTGTGATAGAAGACAAAAAACCCTGACTGAGGAAGGGAAGCATAGTGGGAGGCCACATATTGTCACAGCTAATCCCTGGCAGTTTTTGTCTGGTGAGAATTTGTGATTATCAAATAGGGTTAATAACTGTCACAGGCCAGTTGTGGGGTGCAGAGGGGTGATCAGTTGATTAAGGCCAGCATTGTTTCCCCACTCAGGATCATACTGTAATGCCTAATGAAGGACACGATAGTAGCTCCGGTGTGGATTAGCTGCAGCCCCTCTGTTAACCTGTGCTATACCACTGAGATGATACTGCAATAAATAATCAAGCACATCAGTGCATAAACATGCTGCCTGTGCTCTCCCCAGGTCTTATTCCAGCGAAGTGAGCATTGTGTATTCCACACCAGGCTAATCATGGGGAGGAAATTTGCTGCGGACTGGAATCTCATCAAAGCAAACAACAGCAACCTCAATGAATTGCACCGACCCAAGTGTCTGCTTTAATCACTCACTCATGTGTTTCCTTTAGTAAAATAAAAGAAAACACAACACATGTAAACTCGATCGCTCTTAAATGAACGGTTTAATCCTGGCACGGCTGTTGGTTGTCTACAGAAGGACGGGGATTGTCTTTACAGTCAGCCTTCCAGATGCTGCGGCACTGAAGCGTGCGGTGCATGGTAGAGGGTAAAAAGATAGTAAGAAAGGGAGGGCAGTGACGCTAGGTAAAAATCTGCTGGAAGGGAGCTAAAGAGAAGCCATGCTGTAAGTGGGATGGATGCTTTGGGAATCAGGCAGTGTGTTACTGCTGCCACAGTGGGCAAGCTCAATGGCTGGTAGCAATTGCAGGCTTGGGTAACGATAAGGGGTCACCAACCTTTTCCTTCTGGAAGGAACAATTAAGACTGTTATGGAGAGAGATATTTTGAGACAAAAGAAGCTGCTGCCCAAGGCAATCTGCCAGATATGAGTTAGCTCCTCAGGCCAAAGATAGGCTGCCTCAAAAGTACTTCTTTAGGATAGCTAGACTTTGAAAGCTGCTCCTTCTACCACTGGGGTGAATTGGAAGATTTCTACTGAAACAGAAATTTCAATTTTTTTGCCCCATTGAGCTTTGATTGTATTACATGCACTTACAGTACTGTTGCACTTCAGCTCATTTCCGGAATAAACGCACAAATTAGTTCCATCACCCTTTCCCCTCCCCCCCAGCAGAAATCCAGAGCATCTTAATTTTAAGCAAGTGGAAGCTGAACTTTTTCTTTCAACAGTCCGTAACAGCCCCATACATTATTTCATTTGCAATTTTGTCCCACTTAACTGTCTTTCTTCACTTTCCACGTGAAAATTATTTGGTTTGATTCAGGATGTTGTTAATAGATTTACCCCAGGGCACTGGCATTGACTCTAGGGGTATAATACTTGATTTATATCCTGTGTGAGATCAGAAGTAAGCATGCCACCTCTAACCCCAAATCATTTTCTCACATTCATATTATAATATTGATCTGTCCACTTCAAAGCAGTCCAGGCATTCATCTTGTTATCAGATTCTCACAGGGAGCACAAGGCTATGTTCAGTCAATGATTTCTCAATAAATGCTCTATTTTTAAACAAAACAAAACAAAACAAACCAAAACCCAAAGCAGACAAACAAAAAAAGTTAATCCTTAGATTTGACAACCAAACAAAGCAAAGTTAATAAACTGTAAAATGGAGTGGAGCAATGGGGCAACATTTCCCTATATTAATGTTGTTTTTAATTAGTGATTTACCCTGGGATAAAGCTCTTGAACTCAGCAGAGCTTGCTGCTAAATAACATGCTACTGAGCAATAAAGAGGCCTGACTTCCCACTGTGAAGCTCTGAGTGCAGATGAACACGTGTCCCTTGGTCACTTGTACTGAGGAATGAGGAGTGTGGATTTAGGGAGAGTGAGTGCACTGTTGGTCTATCCAAAGGAATACTCTCCCCTTAAAGCCTGGAGCCCTTAGGATCCCACTAGCTTCAAAGATCCTTAGTCCAGGGCTAAGCAATTCAAGCATCCTAGAAACAAATCTCCAAGAAGCTGAAGCAGCCTGGTGAAGGTGCTGAGTCATGTTATAGGCAGATGGCTGGAAGGAAGAGGGTGGACAGGGAATGCAGAGGTGCTTGACACAATGCACCTGGAGAGGTTTGCCTCTGACTTCAGGGGGATTGAGATTTTTTCCCCTGGTGCTCACCATCATTTGTGCTACTGAGCAATTTGCACTGAAACACGGGAATCCAGCACCTCCCACCCAACTATATCATGACTGATGCAGCATTCATGATACACGGGTTTAAAGTGCTGACACGGCACTTTCATCATGACACAGTGTGTTTAAAGTGCTGGTAGCTTCTCTCTCCTCCTCACTTCTGGTTTTTCTTGTGTATTTGATCATGCATTATTTCATCTCAGCCGTGTGCCATTAATTTTTTAAAAATGTTAATCCTTGCAGGTCTAGCAGTCTTTGTAACAGGTGGTGAATTGGTTTGTTTATTGTCAAAGATCTGGGGGAAGGTGGAAGTATCAGTAAAGATATTTGAAAAGAAAAATACGGTATTAGCAGGGCAATCAGAGTGGCTAAGTTTACAGTAGTAAACCAGTGCCCAGGAACACTCTTGACTATGAAAATATCATTTCCTATCCTGTTAGAGACTTCTCAGGCACACTGCTGGCCTGTGCCAGCTCACACTTGTTTATGGGATTGCTGGGCATGGTTTGGGGACTGGTTCATTTTATGAATCATTCCCCAGAGGCAGTTTGCATATGGTTGCCCTGCTCTGGATGCGGGGAGAACATTAGGCAGTTGCAGGCTACTCCCTGGCGCTTGGCATAGGGATATTCCCAAACCCTGATTTGCTGGTAGAGCTGTATCCAGTGACCCCTTCATTCTCCTGATCACCTCATCTCTGTTTCTGTTCAGACCACCATAGGAAAGCACCACATTTGCTAGAAAGTCTCATTCTGGCCCTGAAAAAGCATGGCTTATGTTTCCAACACAATGCTTGGCCCTGAAGGCATAGCTTGCTGTGGCCAGGTCTTGCACTGACACTAGGCTTGCCTGGGCTCAAATCCATGAGGGTTGACCTGAACACAAGCATCAGAGAACAGTTAATATCAAGTTCATAGCAAGCAAGAAGGGCTCAGGCAACTGACGCATGGTCATCACGTTGCGGATGAAGTGTCAATACCAGAAGGAGATACTTCACTAACATCCTGACCTCACAGACACTAAATTCCATCTAAAAGGCAGCATCTTCCATTATGTATCCCCCCTTTAGGAGAGCAGGCAACACTGTGGTGTCTCCAGGGGAGGAATGTATCAGGCACAAATGGACTGTGTGATCCAGCAGCCGTAAAGGGTGCAACAGGCTAGGAAGAGTGTTAAGAAACAAACCTTAACTACGCCGAGAGGTTGTTACTGCACACCAAGGCACTGTTACTTACTTCTTGGCCACATCATGATTGTCTCTGCTGAACTGCCAGTCCTGCTCAACCCATGTCGTTGTTGAGACGTGTGACCTCTGGACACCATGCTGGTAGCACCTACACAGCTGAAGAAGTACAAACCTAACTTGCTAGCCCTATGCAGAGCTCCCAGCACAAAGAAACATGGCTGTCTACAGGTATTAATCATGCCTTTTTTTTTTTTTTTCAGGAACACAGGAGGTTCATTAGAGCCGTAAAGAAAAGTGCAGAAAAAAACCCCAGTTTTTCTGAAAAACTTAAAAAAATCGATCACATTTGGATGATTTACATTTCATCCAAATTCCTGTGCCACTAGCAGGGGAGAGTTAGGCGCCTCTGAAGTCCTCCAAGAAATTATTCTGTGGGCTTTAATAAGGTGTGGAGTGAGACCATAGTCAGAGCCAACCAAATCAAAGCTTGGAAGTATGTACCATTTAAGCCATCTGCCTATGACTAAGTGTTGCCATAAAGTATCTCCTAAACAACAATTCACACCCTGTCCCAGAGCTCTCAACTCCACCACAACCTCTGAGATAACCTCTGAGTTGGCCAAGGCACAGCGAGTCATTTAGAAAGGGGTGCAATACATTCTGTTTTCAAGCAAAAAGGCTGAATAAACAGAGGGGCCTTCCTTGCACTGGCCTCTGTGTATCAACACATATGGCTCATAAGGCATCATGCAAATCTCAGAGCCAGAGGCTGCCCAGAAATGCAGGGACTGTCATTTCCATTGCCTCAGTCTGAGCGAGACCGATTTCATGCTGCATTACCTTTTTACGTGCTGCAGATGTAATTTTAAATACCTGTGCCATTCACTTTGCGCTGCATGCTACACACGTGTTGGAAAGTAGGTTATTTTGCTGGCAGTTTTGAAAACAGTGTGGTTCCAACAACGCTCCCATTTGAGTAGCACCTACTGAATAGGCTACAATATATGATCAAACAGCCTTAGCAATTCCTTTTCATTAGTGGGAGTAAATGCTTGGCACTGCATCAATCTTTGTTCTCCCTTTCCTCTTCCTCTAGGAGTGCCAAGTCATTTTAAAGACACATTAAATTGCCAGAAGACTCCCAAACAAAGCCAGTCGGCCTGCTGCTCGTTTGGATAAAGTTAATTACAGCGAAGATTAAAATCTGCGGTGCTTGATTGGTGTTGTTGAGACTTTCAGAATCACATTGTCCTCGGGGAGCTGCTTGCCAGCTCTCCTCCCTCCCTCTTTCTGTGCGTGTGGCTTTTCTTTGTTGTTCTTCATAATTGTTTTGTCTCCTTCCCTGTGGTGTATCTGTCAAGGCCCCTGGGACATGGGGCTGAGCTACCTGAGGTGTGATGTGCTGCTGCTTCATGCCACTGGCAGAGCCCAGTTGGCCAAGAGCGGAGTGGAGGCTCCATCAGCATTGGCACTGGCGTCTTGTCCTGGCTGCTGCCAAGGAGAGAGAGTATGTCCTGGGACTGATGGTGGTCATGGAAGAGGAAGGAAGGGTAGCCTGCATAGCTGCTTTAGGAGGTCCCCTTTAGTGGGTGGCTTCTGGCCAGTCCCACAACTGCTCTTGAGGAGTGGTGTAGCTACAGCCTTTAAGGTATTTCTTGACTTTTTTGCTTGTTGTGGTATTGAACAAACACTTGCACTTCAGCACCCAACATTTCAGTTCAGAAGAACTAAATTAATAACAAAAAATAATGCATAATAAAAAGATTTGTGATGCTAAGAGGATGCTAAGGTCTAGAAGTCTGTGCTTCCTAATACTGGACCTTAGTAACATCCAGATAGCCCACAGAAAGTATATTACCTCTGTTTCATAAGAATAATAATTCAGTACCTTTATAAAAGATTACAAAAAACCGAGTGTTTATCAAGTGGAGAATACTAGAACATAGTCACAAATGCATTTTGTTTTAGCTGGGTAAAAGAGGATTAATGACTGGTTTTGATTGAACAGGAAGAATATTTTATTTTTTTATTATTTTAATACATGAAAATTTAAAAAAAACCATGAAAAATTAAAAACATCTCGATCAAAATTTTTCAGAAAATTAATAACTGGGCATGTCCCTTGAAACACCTGGCCAAGGTTGGCTGGTTTAGGGGCATATGGGATTAGGCATCCCACCTATGGAGTGTAGGATACTGGATCATGTGGAGACAGTACAGATTAGTATGCTGGCACATATGTAACATATCAGGTGACTTTAAATATTCTTGGAAAGCTAATTTAAAGTATATTCTTGCCTTAATACAGACATTGCCCAGAAGTGCTGTTCTCCCTATTTAAGGATATTGCATTGAGCTTCCATGCACAGATTAGTTTCATTTCCCTCAGCCATATTTAAACTCTGACTCTTATGAGCTGACTCCATGCCACGAAGGCAAAGTTTGTGCCTCAGTGTGCACGGGTATGGGAGTGGGGCTGCTCGGGGACAGACAGTAAGAAGGGGAGAAGGAGGTAATAATACAAAATGCAGAATCAATTTCATGCTGCCTAAAGCCATGCTTGTTCTTTGATGGATAAGAACCCGTCAGGGGATACAGAGTGTTTATTTGGCATGTATCTCCAGCCAGTAGATTAAGGAAGAGCTGCTCAGAATCACTGTGTTGCAAGTTTTCAAAGGGAAAAAGAAAGTCTAAAAGTGCAGGGAGAGACAGTAACACAAGATTTCTTTAAAAGGGACTTAAAGAAACCAGCATGAAAGCAAGTACTTATTCTAAAAGCAGTTTCCCCTGCCAACTGGTTTGCTCCTTTCTCCTTGAAATTCCATTCAGAGACTTAAAAGTTGCTGCTGATATTTCTCAGGACACCTCTGCTCCCCTTGCCTCCTGCCCTGGCCCTCCCCTGTGCATTAGGACATGTAAGCATTAAACTGTCACAAAAAAATAACACCTTAAACAGTTTCCAGGCACTTGAGGTGCTGTATCCTGCAACAGTGGCTTTAAGATGAGTGTATTGGAGGGAGGCAACAATGAGGCAGTGATGAAAAGCATTGGAATAGGGGGTGATTGCTGACTCAGAAATTATTTCATGCGTACAGTCACAGAGGTCACAGCCAGAAACACTACATGGACTTGGCTGAGTGGTTACTCCAGGCCTGCTGTTGAGGAGGCTGGTTTTGCTATGTCTGTCTATCTGTCCTTATTCTTGGTATTTGGCTTCAAGCACCTAATGCCAGAGAGACTCAAGCATTGCTTACTCTAACTGGAAGTCTTCCCTGAGTAAAGCCATTTAACAAGCCTCTGCCTTGGCTGCTTTGCTCCTTTCTCTCAGAAAATGTCTCACTGTGGTCACACCCCAAGTGGACCAAAGCCAAGCAGTTATCCACTTCACCAAGCCCCTCTGAGAGGCAGAGCATCTGCTGAGGCCAGCACTGCAGCTAGCACAGTTACCTGGCTCCTGCTTTGCTTGAGATGACCCAGTGTCTGGCTGCAGAAATGATGTAGACCCTCCTTCATCTTCTCCAGGTAGGATAACCCCCGTAAGCAGCAACACAGTGCAGTTTTGGTGAGCCTGGAGTCAAGAAGGTCCTGGATACCTACAACTTCCCCTGAAGTTGTGGCCTTTGGGGCTTTCAAATTGTCCTGGGCTTATAAAATCGGGGACTCAAAAGAAGCTGTTCCCAGCCAATGAAGCTAGCTTGTAAATGGGGGCCTTTCACTCTGCACTTCTGCTCCCCCCATACTAGAAGTGAAGATGATAATGAAATGCAAACATCAAACCTTGTTTTGTGGAGTTCTTTGATCCACAGATGGAAGGTTATATAAATGCAAAGCGCTATCATTATTTATAAGGAACACGCAGTCTACAGCTCCTTGCAATCTGGCGCGGTGGAAATAAACAGGAAGGCACAAATTTGGCATGATGACTTCACTGCCGGATCTAATAAGATGCAAAGACAGACTGGGAAGATGGAGTTTGTTTGAACACATGATGCTGTTTTACCGGTAATTGGCAAATACAGGAATAATTATGAAGAAAAAAATAATGAAAAAAGAATCTGATGTGCTGGATTCACCGGTAATAAAAACTGATCTGACCCCTCTTAGTGCAGCAATCTCCAGCAGTTTGCATCAGTTTAATTTCTCTTATTATCAAAGCCTTACTTTCAAAGAAATGTATGTTTTAGAAGCTGGCTGCTTTCCTTCCAGGTATAAATTAATGTAGCTAAAATGACTCCCTTAAACCAGTGCTGACTTACAGTGTGGGGTGATTTGTGCAGCTGTGATGGGAATGCATTTTAAACTGGTAGCAGGCTGACAGCCTCAGAAACTGAAATCCAGGAGTTAAGAATCCACTTAAGAGGAGCAGGTGGGAAGACAGCTGCTCCTCTTCTGCTAAAAATGAAAGAGCAAATTCCCTCACTTCTGCCTGGCTTTAGGGAGCAGCTCTTGCCCTCCTGTCTGTCTGGTGCTGTGGGATTCCTCTTTTCCCTGTTTTGACCTTTTTTTGTTACCAGTGAGTAGGCGCAGTATGGGAAGAGAAATACAAGCTCTCTGTCAATGTGGCTCAGCTCTTCCGTGGGTAGATCCCAAACTGGTGGAGGAGGGAAGCTCACCAAAGGCTTGCTCATATCTTGATTCCCCTGGGGCTCAGATGCTGCTGAGGTTTCTCATACCTGGGATTGGTAACGCAGTGCAGATGCTGAAGGGTGAAGGCTGTGGGCCCCTTCACTGGCTTTTGCCTTGGGTACTGTGAGACCCCTGCCATGTGACAGGGAAGATACTTCTCAGTGTGATGCTCTGCAGCCCACTTCTCCCCCTGTTCACCACTGGACAGAACTACTCCCAGCAGTACAACCCAAACCTCCTCGAGGAGTCACAGCCTGAAGGCTTCCTTTCTCTGCAGTGCTCTTTCTGAGCCCCAAATCAGCGCTGCTAGGTGGTAGGAGCTGCATGGGCTGGGTTTGGAGATGCAGGTGGGTTTTTGTGGCTGCTCTGAGTTGACCTGGTTATGGGGCTGTTTCCCAGCACAATCACACCAAGACTATTCCAAGTTGGCACTGCCCAGAGGGGTGAGGTGAAGCAGAGGCAGGCATGCTCATGGCACAACAGTGTTTTGGCATCTGGCTCCAGCCCCCAGAGAGCCCATCCTGGGATTCTAGGCAGCAGGTCAAACCACAGGGACTAAGGCAGCACACACGGTGCATGGGCTTGGTTTCCAAGGCACACCTTTGTTTAGGGGACTGGGAGATAGGTGAAGGGCCTGGGGTAAGAGGGGCCTGCTTAGGCTTAACAATTACACAGGCAGGCAGATGGCCATTCTATTACTTTAAAGTCTTGTTCCCTCATGCTGAGCTCTGTTTGCCCTCTGGTTGTGAGGCAAAACCCTGCTGTCTGCAAGCTTTTCTGAGCAGCTGCAATACTTTCTCCTGGTGTGGGGATTTGCTTGTGTTGAGCTCCATGAGGTCAGGCTGCCAGCGATGACTGCTACTGGTTATGCCCACCACCCCCTCTGCTGGACCTCAGCCTAGGAGGAAGAGATGCCCTCCCTCTGCCCTATACACCTCTCCGAACAGTGATGCAGGAAGGAGTTCTCATGCTGGGCTCCCACACGTGGGAGAAAGAGTAGGAAGTTCAGCAAAATTTGTAACTTTGCCTGCTGTCATCAAAAGAGAGCACTAAGGTAGGGGATATACCGAGAGATGGACTGGACTTCATAGATCTGCTCCAGGAATGACATAGATACAGAACGAGATATTTCCCAGACCCTGAGGAGTACTTGGTTTCAGAGTTGCTGGAGGAATTCTGACCAGTCCTGTATATCTTCTGTGTATATACCATGATCATTCATGTAGGCAATATAAAGTGGCATGTTTGATTAATACTTTTGGACTGTGCCTGAGCTGATGAATAATATAAGTTTTGTGAAGTGATGCTCTTGTCTTTCATGGAAATGTATGTCCTCTGGATTTTGTGTTGTGCTCTGGAGGACCAAATCAGTCATATATCTGAAGAAGAGATACTTTGCCAAGTATTTTGATGCAGTTTTTGGGGGATATATGATATGGAAAAAAACCTTGTAGGATCTTTTGATTCTCAGGCTTTCTCCCTCTGTGTCCCCTGCTTGGTGAATAACTCCTACCACTTTTCCTAAGTAAGAAACTGGCTGCTAGTATTCCTCAGACTGTCTTACACATTATGTTCTTTGTACTGTACATGTGCTCTATTTCCTGTGAAGGTGTTCTTGCTTCTTATAGACCTTTGGTTTGATGGATAGGTCCAATAATTTCAGTGAAGCATGGGTTCTTGCTTCTTACAGTCTTCTGGACAGTTTCCAAAGTCTTGGCTGTTCATAGACTTTGGTCTGGTTAACTTCTCTGCTTCCCTAGGCAGCGAATGGTGCCACATTTGTTTGGGCTGGGAAAGGACATTGCCAGCTACAGCAGCCTAGAGATGTCTCTGTGTGCAACAGGAGGTGTCTGCCAAAAAGGTTCTCCCACATCCAGAGCTGGATGTCTGCAGTGGAAGAAACCAGAACAGGGTGCTGCTATGGGTGAAGTATAACCAGGTCTCTACCAATTATATATTGGCCCCAGTATCCCTAAGTCCCTCTTTCCAGCTCAGTATTCTCAACCAACCACGTGCTTTTTCAAAAGGAGAAAAGATATATAACTCAATGGCCAAAATCACAAATATCACCAGTGTTCCATGAGAGCTGTGATGGGACTGAAAAGCATGTATGAAGTAAGTATCACAGCCCTCTCCTGCTGTTATGCTTTTGTTTCCTGTTCAGCTGGACTGAAATCTGGGAATATCAGCAAGCAGAGGAGGGTGGAGATGTCACAGAAGTGAATTCCACACCCCACTGGGCATCAGCTCATAGAGAAGCACCTGTGGGAAGTGGTTTCCAACATGCATTTGCTGGCTTGCTCTTGCCAACAAGCAGCAAGCTGAAATGAGCGGTATCTGCAGTCTGAATCACTGCTCGCTGCCAGTAATCAGACCGAGCAATAGGGAGGATTGGGCGAAAAATGCAATACATCTCCACATCCTCTGGCATACACAACAGTTGAATATGCAGCAGGGTAACCAAAGCCATGGAACAGCTTTTGCATCGTTGTTCTTACACCTGGGCAAACTACTTTAGCATATACTAAGGGCAGGTTTGTAGACACACGGCATCAGCTGTAGCAGCTTGCTGGAGGGGTAGCTAACCCAGAATGCCATGTGCTCCTCCTGAAACACGTTCTGGGCAGTTACTGTTGGAGTCTAGGAGTCTGAACAGACCATTTCTCTAGTGGGATGATAACTGGAAGGTCGCTAGTAGTCAGCATAGGCAGAAGAGGAGTGCAACTTACCGCTATGCATTATGCAGCTGCCTTCGCTGCACAGGCTGAATCCCAGTTCTGGTGAAGTCAGTGGCTTTACTGGAATTGCCTGTAGCATCAGTTCACAGAAGGAACAATCATCTTCCTCTGTTGAGAGGTTGCACCCTTGTTTAGGGAACCCATGCTTAGGGAAGCATGGCAGCCTGCCCACACCCAGTGGGGATTACAGCTGCACATCCTGTTTGTCCAGCAGGGCCAGTAGTTGCTTTTTCTGGCTTCATAGACATCTCTAGTGGAGATTCTCATTCTGGGTCATTCTTAGGCTGCTACTCCTAATAAAAGCCTCTTGGTCAAGCGGTGATGCCCCTTCCCCTCCCCACAAGCCTTCTTCTCCACCCCCCAGATCCCTTTTCATTGACTCCATCCTTCCAACTTTTTTCAGTTACCTGCTAATCTCCTCAGAGTCATTGTTGAGCCAAGCTAAACATATGCTCCTTCATTTTTCCCTTGTAAATCAACTCTTCTGCCCCTTTCATCATTTTTTACTGCTCTCCTCTGAACTCTGTTCACTTTGTGCATGTTTCTGACTGTTAGATCCTAAAAGCAGAATATAACCCCTTAGCTCTGGGTGTTGCCTGGATGGAAAGGGCTATTACCTCCTGCAGCACTTCAGAGGCAGGAAGAAAGTGACCTATTGCTGCAGGAGCTGTAAACTGCTGCTACTCAGCTCGAGCTGTTGCAAACCAGGTAGCTAACTTCATTCTCCTGAGCTAGCTGGTGCTCTCATCCTAAAAGGTCTCCTTTTTCCATCTGAGACAGACCGTCACGGACAGAGAGAAATAGCCTTGTCCACTGCTGCCTCACGGGGTTCTCACCACAGCTTGTCCCAGCACTGGGGCGCTCAGCCCCATCCTGCTGCCAGGGCTGGTGAGGGAGGTTACAGGAGGAGAGGACGAGCCTGCATTTGCTCACAGCCACTTACTGCCTTTGCAACAGCCACCGCCTGCCCACAGAGGCAAAGTTCCTCTGGCTTTTTGTAATGTCATATTTCATGGCCTGCTTGTATATGAATTTATTATCTGTCACTGCCAAGCCTCCTTCAGTTATATTGTTTTCTGATTTTCCCTCTCTCCCTTAGCTTATCTGTTGCGGATCACTTTTTTATTTTTTTTTTTCCCCTTCCACATTTTCCTTGCATTTTTCATCTGAGAGGGAGCTCATTTCTTTTTCATTACAGATCACAGTCTTTCCAGGTCTGCTGGTCTTTCTTCTCTTTCCTGCCTTTCTGCTATTTGCAGTAGCTGTGACTTCGGGACCTAAAGGGCAGAAACATAAATAAGTGAGAATCCCCAGGACAGCAATAGGACACAGCCAAAGTAATGAAGGTAAAAGGTTGGCTTTGTTATATATCTAGCGGCGCTAGCACAACGCGCAGCCTCGGCTCCTGAGGTACCATCATGGTCTGTTGATGATATAGTTGTAATGATGTCTCTTTCTGTGGGGCTGCTCAACTGTAGCTTGTCTGCCTAAGCTCTGTGAAATGTTTTTCTTCGTAAAATAATTGTTCCTAGTTAAAGGCCATTGTAAGAGGACATAAAAAGTCTACAAGGTCAGGCCTGAGGCTGCACAGTTTGAACCATATCTTTTGAAAAATCCAACTGCAAAAGTTGGTTATGCTGGGCAGCTGTTTGAAAGCTCAGTTTTCCTACTAAATGCATCTGCTGCTGATGTTTTGGCAGCTTTCAAAATAAGATGGCATTTGCAAATATCCATGTCTCTTAATCTAAAAGCTTTATGGATGGCTGTATTTCAAGGAGATATTCCCTTCAGGTTACGGTTGCAAACGATTGCTCATTTGTGAAATTCATGCCCCTGATAAAAAGTGGTGGGCAGATGGGGCTCTTTCAAGTCTTTCTCCCCGTCAATTTGAAATGATTCATTTTGTAGTCCAAATGTTTGTCCCTGAGCTTGAGCTAAACTTCCAATCTCACATTCCATCTGCATTCCTGCTCACACTAGCAACCCCCTCCCCAGTGCCTCCTGGGCGCAAGGTCCCTCAGCCAACCCCAAAAACATTGTCCTTGCTGCCTGAGAGGGTTTTGGTTGTACTGCCTGGCAGGTGACACCACACCTGAGAGGTGGGGTGGTAAGCATGCCTGTGTGCACTACACTGACCAGGAGAGGGGACAGTATTGTTTTTTCTGCAACCAGAATGCGGCCTCTCAGTACTTAAAGGGGGCTTATAAGAAAGATGGAGAAAGACTTTTTAGCAGGGCCTGTAGTGATAGGATGAAGGATAATGCTTTTAAAGTAAAAGACTGTAGATTTATACTAGATATAAGGACAATTTTTTCTTTTTTTTACAATGGAGATGGTGAAACACTGGAACAGATTGCCCAGAGAGGTGATAGATGCCCCATCCCTGTAAACATTCCAGGTCAGGTTGGTTGGGGCTCTGAGCAGCCTTACTTAGTTGAAGATGTCCCTGCTCATTGCAGGGGGCTTGGATTAGATGGACTTTAAAGGTTCCTTCCAACCCAAACCATTCTATGATTCTGTGTCTCCAAGCCAGCGCCATGGTCAACAGGGGAATGAAGCAAAAGATGTACAGTGCCTGAAACCGGTGGTATCATTGGGAAAACAGGAGGATCTGCTTTATTGACTGTCACAGCAGCTGTTGTATCATACACAGGATTGAGCTGCATAGACCAGAATGTTGTTGAAATAAGGTGAGGTGGTTTATCTTCTAACTGGTGACCTCTTGCAGGACTCGAGGGCCTTGTCAGGCCCCCGCTGGTGCTGTAAATGCACACATGCGCACCAGCATGCACACATGCAGAATTATATGCCATATATATGCTTGCATGTGGAGCAGTTTGTTCACGGAAAGTAGAGGTCTCCATCCCTCTATTTCGATAATACACCAGAATTGTTTGAAATACTGGTGGGACATGATACACTTCTGTGACCTCAAGGATTTGTGTCATGCAAGTACCTTGCCTCGGTGAGTGACAGAGTGCAAGACAGGCTTTGTGGGAAGATAGATCTGGGCGGCAGAGCCTGTGCACGATGACATATGTTACACTTTCTGGTGCTCTGAGTTTTCTGTGCATTTGGAAAAAGGTGAAATGAAATTTTAAGATTTAATCAGAGCAATTATTAGTGCTTTATAAAGAGTCAAGACAGGGGTACCTTGTGGGTTTTGCGGGTATACACTAATTATTTGCTACTTATTTGCAATGCTGGCTGTCAGTATGTTTGCTGTTGTCCCAGGTATTCTTTGAAGACAGCATGAAAGATGGGACCCAGCCATCAAGGCAGTAACACATCCTTAAAATGGCCCCGAGGATCTTCCCATTTACTTTTGCATATTATATCATGTGCTGTACACACAATCTTATGAGCAGAATGGGGCTGAATTTGTTTCTCATTGCAGCAAATCAGAGCTACCTTAAGAGTGCCAGAGTTAATGCTGAGTTAATGCTAAGTTAATGCTGAGTTCCCTGCTCTGCCTGTGACACAAAGCACCCCGTTGCCACTGAATTTCCAGAAAAAAAAAATGAGGAAAAAAAAAAAAGTGAGGAAAAAAGAAGAAAAAAAAAGGAAACGTGGCTCATATTTACTGCACGACAGTTCAGATCACTGCAATTGGAAAAATAAATCTACCTGCTACAAAAATGTTCAATCCCCTGTGAAATGGCAGGGGGGTGTGTGGCTGCAGATTCCTGGTTTGGTTTAAGAGATTTCTCTTCAGCAGCAGTGCTTAGCACAGGTTGGTAACAGGTTAGGCATATTCTTTCCTTTTAGAATTGGAACTGTCTGTGAAGACTGAATGGAATAATTGATTTTTTTTTATCGGACATAATAATTGAGGAATAATGGAAAAGGAGAGCCTGGAGGAAGAAGGACCTGGGAATCGCAGTAATACAAAGAGGAGGAATCCCTTGAGGGCAGATCATATGAACTGAAGTGGAAGAAATATATAGACTTTTTCTGTCCTTTTGACCCCTTGTAATAGCAAAATGAAGAGGAGAGCAGGAAGTATGAAGGGAAGAATAAAGGCAGCTTCTTCTCTCATTCATGCCACTTTCAGATTAACCCTCTGCTGTCTGGTGTAACAGAGTAAAATGGGATGCTCTTCTTCTCTTCTAATTGATGGGCCGGGAAACTAATGCTGCTGAAATAAGAGCAGTTCAGCAGGTGCAAGGGTGCAAGGCTGATGGTGAAGAAGAGGTAGGCATGGCGGGTCTGTGTTTGGGGTTTGGAAGGTGCCACTTGCAACATGGCTGGCAAGAATAAGTTCATGCCTCCTTCTGAGAAGTGTTTAAACAAAGTGTGAATGGTCTACATCAAGCAAAAAACTGACAAGCCAAGAAACGTCTGCAAAACATCAGAAAAACTTAGCAAAAGTGACTGGCAATTTCCCTATTCTTTGATCCCTACAGAACATTTTTAGTTATTTATGGCACCTTACTATATCCGAGGTCATAAAGATGCACTGCCTCCCCTTGAGGAAACCCATTACACAAAGTTACACACTATCATTGCCTGGTAAAGTTTTCTGAGACTTTATAAATTAATTTATTTCTTTATTCCATGCTATGCTTCTCTTCTTTCCAGTAATTTTGCTGTCCCTCTTTCATATCTGCCTACTTGTCAGCAATTATCCTACTTATTTTTAATCATTGTTTAGTGAACTGATACAAACTTTGCTCTTTCCACATTTCCTTGTAATTAGATGTCTCTATTCCAGTAATCAATGTATATTGCTCTATCAATAGCTTTTGGGTACTGGAGTACCCAGAACAGAAAACAATAGTTTAGGTGTAGCATCCATAGAGAAATAAGAGCTGGGATCACTGCGTAGTCATCTTCCAGTGTTGCAGCTCTTGCTCTCTCTTTCCCATTAAGCACCTGTGGTTTGGATTATTTTAATCCTCCCTCCCTGATCTTCTCAACTGCATTTTTTTTGCCAAGCTTAGTATTTCATTTGGGTAATTTCTTCTTGTTGTTTCCATTTCTCCAGCCCCCAGTTTGTTATTTCTCCTGCCTCGGCTGCTGCTTTCACAGCCTCTCTGCTCATTCCTCCAAACTGTTCCAGATCTTTAATGAAGATATTAATGAAACCAGAATAAACAATGGAACAATAACATACTTACTGCAACACCCCTCCTGACGCTCCCCTTACTGGGCACGTACCACCAGGCATGGCCTGCAGCCAGTTTTCATGCTCTACCACATCCACATCTACGCCCTTGTGAATTTGTTTCATCAGTGTAAGATGTCAGAAGTTGCTCTTACCAGGTCGACAGAACCTGGTGCATTTCCTTTCTCCATCATCATAATTTTAGCAAGTGTGTCAGGAAAGCAAGCCGATGTGCCCTGATGTACTTAATCATTCCCATCACTCCTAACCCACAGTGCTTCTCTTGTATTCCTCACTTGGCAGCCTACCTGCTTTGCTTGTGCTCCTCAGCTTTGCTTCACAGCATTTATCTCCAAAACCTTTCCTGATTCCCCAAGCAGCAATACATATCCTTAACCTGTAGCGTATGCAGCCCTTCCCAGTTCCCCTCTACGCTCACTGCAGTTTATACGACCAGAGCCTCAGCTGTTATAAATTGTCATAGTGCCACAGAAATCAATTGAGCTATGTGATTTGTTCACCAGCTGGGCATCTGGCTTGGATTTTATGAAAGGCCATTTGCCTGGACTGCAAATAGGGCACTAAACATCCCTAGGGCCAAGCGAACTTGGGGAATGAAGGAGAAAAAAAAAAAAAAAAAGATATAGCAGAATAAACCAGCTCTAGCAGCCAAAAGACCTGGATAAGGGCCAGAAAAGACAGAGAAAACCATCAGCATGGACTTCTGCGCTCTCGAAATGCCATTAGTGTGCTCACTGCAGAGGTCTCTGCTCCTTATTCTGTTGGTCCGCCTAGTCCTTAAGCAAGCTGTTCTTCTTAGTATTGGGTCACCTCCCATTCACTTGTATTACCACAGTATCTCTGCTCAGGTAGCAAGACTCTTACTGTGCAAGGTGCTGCACATGCACAAAAATATCAAAAACTTATCCTAGAAATCTGCGCACGACCTGCTACAGGTGGATGCAGGCTGGGAACAGAATACTAATATCAAAAAGGAGCATGGGCACCTTCATGGGCTCTGATACTGACCCCTAAATGCTGGGAAATTTGCCTCTGTGGGCTTCTCCTTCCTCTACCTTCTTCTCTCCCTTCCTCAGGTCCCACCTCATCATGTTGCCTCTTTTTTTTTTTTTAAAGTGAATCTCCTCCTGCAAACAGTAAATCTGCTTGGATTTATTGCTTAGAATGATACTGAGAAAAATAATACTTTGATGTCCATCTGACATTTGCTGCAATGAGCTTGCTCCCTGCCTCTGTGTGTGTGTTTTCTTTCTGATCAGCCCTGCCAGCTCTGCTGGCAGCTGTAGGCAGAAGTGGTACCTAAGGAGTCCCTGGGTGAACCATACCCAGCATGAATTATCTGCTACTTTGGACTTGTACAGCACCTACCAAGAGAACAACTCACTTCTCAACTGGCTCATAGGTGCTGCTGGAATACGTATAAGCCATAATGAAATGAGGCCCAAACTGAATAAGCAAGTCAAAAGGCCTCAGCATATTTTAACACTTCTGGAAGGCAAGGCTGCATGGCAATGGCACTCTTCCATGATTTGTCATCACCTTTAATCAAGGTGTTTCAGAAGGGCTGGCCAGACTTCATTTATCCTTTTAACTTTAGCTACCACGAAAGGAAGATGATAATAAGCATGCCTTGTGTCTGTGGCTATCACTTTGTGTCCTCCTTTTCAGAGGAGAAAAATGGGAAACGGAAAAACACAGCAAAGGGAAAACACTCTGAGATGTCAGGGCTGCCTGGTGCATAACCTAGCTGCTGTTTGTGAAACCCCATGGCCGCTCTCTTAGAGACCCCATAATCATTCAGGTTGCCCGACTGAACCACAGTAACTCACTGTACCACCTTCCCCTTTGCTGGAGACAAAATACCCTTGTTGAGCCTGTGGATATGGAGGTCTGAGCAGAGCTCAGTGCTCTCTGGCTTACCACCAGCCCCATGCACCCTTGGACAGCTGCTGGTGACCCTGAACAGAAACTGTTGCCCTGGAAGAGGGCCTTTGCCACTCACCTCTAAGAAATAGTTTGTACTTGGAGGGAGAAAAGCTGAGGCTTCTAGCAATCATTAGAAAAGCACTGAGGCATATAAGCTGTTGGGTTGTTGGTCATTTGGGCAGTCCCAAGAGGCATTTGTGTGGAAGGGAGGGTGAGAAATGTGCCTTACACAACATATGTAAATGGCAACCAATTTTTCTTCTTTTTTTTTCCTCCTGAGTGCAAAAGGCCTATAAAACAATTAGAGCTTAAAATTGGACTCCTGGCAGAGAACGAGAGAGGGAGTTTATGCCTTGTTAAGTGTAATCAGTCTGGTGATAAGGGGACAATTTCAGCTGTGTGAGATATAATTACATCATAAACTCCACATTACAAACAGGGCAAGCAGAGGTGAAAAGGTAAAGAGGGAATAAGCGATTATGCCCTTTGGGGGACGTGGCAGAGGAGACTTTTCTGGACTCCATTTCCCAGAGAAACTTTCCAGCTGGAATGGGATCAGTGAGCGTGCAGGGAAGGGATGCTGGCACCACAGGGCTAGCATGTGTCCTCGTTTGCTGGGAGGCTGGACAGGGTACCTTGCCATGGCCACACCACAGGTTTCACATCTGCCAGCTGGAGTGGGATGTTACTTTAGGCAAGTTAAATATTAAACATGTTTCAGAAAACAGACAAACATTTCTTTGTGGCCTAAAGCTGGAGGAGAGTGTCTGTGGCCATGCTGCCAGCTGAATGTAGGATGAAAGCCATCTACAAAGAAAAAGGAGGCACAAATTACCCTCCCAAGTGCTGGTAGCACACCTATGGCTGAGGATGCACAGGCTGTCTGCAGGGACCGGGTCTGCACCATAGCTCAGCTGCAGAGGACGTGAGTGCCTGAACACGTATGGGCATGCTGGTCTGGAGCTGACTGCACGCACGTCTCCTGACCTTCAAACAGAATCCTCAAGATATCCCACCAAAGGGGTGGTGGTGCAGGGCCAAGCAGCAGCTTGTCCTTCTGCCAGGCTACTCGTGGCAGCAGTAGGAAAAGCTCCCTTCCCTCCATGCAGGACACCCTACCAGGCAAAGGGAAGGGGCCAGGCACATGCATGGGGCTGGCTTGCCCTGAGGGCCGGCTCTGGCCAGCCCCATCTTGGGATGCTTCTCAGAAATGCTGCTTAGAGTAGCTTAGGGCATGTGTGGCTGTTTGGATTTTATCAGGAAAATAAGAAAAAAAATATTGGGGACGGGGCGGGGTAGCATTTGCTGCTAAATATTTTTTTTTTGATGGTAAATATTTTTACATGTGGTGTTTTGAAATGGGGGAAACTGAGGAATGAAAGAGAAGCAGCACACTGGGGAGACAGGTTTATTTGTTTGAGAATAGTTTTTGGAAATCCAAGATTTCTCAGCTCTGGGACTTGAATTATTGACAAAAGATTAAAATAATCTTGGGAAAATCTCCTTTTATAGTTTTCTCTCTCAAAAAATATATGGGAATTTTTTAAACAGTTGTTTCAGAAACTCTCATCCTCCTTTCTGGTTTTGCTGTTAAAGGTCTCCCTTATAGACTAGAAAACTGCGTTTGGTTCTGGGATCAAGAGTTCTAGTCTTTTCTTGTCACTGACATGCTGCACGGCATTAGATAAATCACTTAACCTTTCTGTGACATTCTTCCCCATCTGTAAAATGAGGTTGATAATCATATTTGCTTACTTCACAAAAGTGTTAGAAGAATGAATTATCACTGTTTTTATAACCATTTATATCTCTCTGTGGGGCAAAGACTGTTTTGTTGGTTTTTTTTTTTTCTGTGCTCATGCAACAGCACAGGAGTCCTGCTCTGTAATGGATGTTCTTTAAGTGCTATTATGATATAGAAAGATAAAAATTAAATAAAGCTTTTGACAGTGCAGCAAACAGGGTTTGCCAGTATAGCAAATACAGTGGGTTAGATTAAAAGAGCAGGGTCTCCTTTCTTTTTTAGTGCTGAAGAAATGATCAATTAAGTACAGTGATAGCATCCTGAAATACAATCCTACCTCAAAGTGGGCAGAGTAACCCTCCTCTGGCAATCGCTCTTCTGTAAAGGATGGAGAAAATGATTAATGTTTATACAGCTCCGTGAATAGATTATTATTATTACTTAGATTAGAGTACTTCGAGGCTTTGGACAAGATCAAGTTGCATTAAGAGCTTTACAAGCCTGAAGCTGGAGATAGTCCTCACCCAAAAGAACTTGAGGTTAAAAGAGACAAAACATGAACTTGAGGTTAAAAGCAACAAACCAAGTAAGTCAAGGGAAGTAGAGACATGTGTGTCCAAGTACACCCAACAGGTCACTGCCGGAGATGGGGATTCCCAGGCTGATGTTATTTCAAGTCATTCATGTCACTGCCTCTACATGACTATCGCTCATGTGCTGTTCTTGTATTGCAGGTCACCTTCATTCACCCAGGCTTGGTCTTTTTACTAAGAACAGGTATGAAAATGCAGACTGGCCAATCTGGAGACTGAGTGGCCATGTAGGCAACTAAGGAAGGAAGGGACTGGGGAGGCTTGAACTGGCTTGTGATGCGGGGACTGTCACCAGCAATGGTCAGTGCAACCTCAGGTAGTGCCTGATGCTGCTCTCATGGAAGAGACTTCCATGCATCTCTCAGGGCCAATTTAGTCATGAATATATCAGCACTTAGTGATATATGGCATTTAGAAACACTAATTAACCCCTGGTGCTGTCTACAAGGAAAGACTTAAGCTGAAAGTAGTTTAACACAGTCTCACAGGGTGGCAATGAAGCAGCCTGGACTGAACCCTGGTGTGAATAGTGATTCATTGCTATATCTGTAGCATTGTATAGGATGGATCACAAATAATCTGTGCTAAGTCTAGAGCTAATATCATTAGGCACCTACTTGAGGCATCCTCCTTATGTCTGACTCAGTCCTTCACACTTGTGGATGTCTTTTTGGTCCAGCACAGAGGGAAGAAGCAAGGTCCCTAGTTTATACACAGAGAACTGCAGCAGGCGTAGGTTGAAGCTATGTATGTGCTTTGGGACTCAGAAGTAGCTGGTGTGCTCTAATGTGGCTCCTGACCAGACACTTACAGGACCATGACTCAAAGGAAGAGCACTGATCTCCAAATCTGAAGGTGACCTTGGTGGCTTCCCCAGAAATGTGCCAGAAACATCCAGCTGCGGCAAGAGCACTCTCTCAGAATTGCTGCTCTCATGTCTAGGCCAACTTGTCACCCTCCCTTGCCTTAGGGAGAATAGTTTTTGTCATTTTCCTGAGACAGGGCCAAGATTTCAAGGAGCATTAGGGACACTTCTCAGTTTATCTTTCCAGAACATTTAAGGAAGGTTCTTACCCTGGAAGATGGGCCCCCCTATCTTCCTTGCCAAAGTCACCAGGGATGGTAGGGAAGGGATGGAGATGAACAGCTGGGGTTGTGAGGAAAATCACTAACCAGGCAGGATCTCATGGAGTACTGAGCAAGCCTTGCCCAGTCTGAATGCAATCACCTCTGGGCCTGGACTGTGAGCCATAGTAAGACCTGTAGGAAAATCCTAGGTGTGTTTGATAGACAGCCTAAGGCCCATTGGCCAGCCTCCCAGTAATACACTACATACCATCAGCATTTCATGGCTAGAGAAGTGAAAGCAGAGAGAAGGCTTAGAGGGCAATAACCAGCAGCGTTAGGGCTATCTGGTGTGGGGTCTGTGAAGGAAAGTAAGCAGTCCTTGGCATCACAGCCACTGTCAGCCTCACAGCTGCATTCTCCTCTGTCTTGACCCCAGGCACAACACTGAGGTAGCCCATGGGATCTTCTCATCACTACAGTCACTGTGGAGGACCTGGTAACCAGAAGAGGATATGGCCTTGATGAGAGCATGATGAACCCTGTCCATGCCTTTCACCATCAGAAAGAGGGTGTTGGGGTGGAAGTGAAGCATGAGGCTGCAAGGAGAGGAAGCAGAGATGGTGAGCAGTGATTGTGCAGTTTTGCCTGCAGTGCTACCTTACCCTGAGGCAGGCTCTGGCTGCCAGGTAAGGAGGAGCAAGTGCTTCAGAACTGCTCAGGTTCTCCAGTCACACCACCCACCTACAAAGTACGCCTATCTGCAGAAAATCAAGGGAAACATTTTTGGTTGCATGCTTGCAAAAGAAAAACAAACCCAAACCCAAAGACAGTGGAAACGTACTGTATTTTTGTCACTGATAGTCTGTGCCCTGCCTGCAGACATCTCAGCTTGGCAATGTGGTGGCTTCCCTGGGACAGTGTTTGCATCAGGACTGGAGACCCCTGCTGCCTATCTTCCCTGCACTGTCTTTTTCTGCAGGGGGAAAAACAAAGAACACTGTTTAAAAAACAAAGAAATGTGACAGCAGCTGGAGAAGAGCCCAAAAAGTTGAAATCCACGGTCAGCGTGGGAAAGGAACAAAGAAAGAAATTATGGCACACAGTCCTGACACAGCTATTTCTTGGCAGGAGACGAGTGCCTGTGCATCTCAGATAACTTCCCAGAGAAAGTAAGTGTTATTAGAGCTCAGCGGAGAGGAGTGAGGAGCTTGGAGACAAAGGCCCCATCTTTCTGCTGACCCTTGAGGGAAAACTCATGTCCTCACCACGCAGACTCCCCAAGCTTTCCAAACCTCCCCAGCTGTGGATGGGGAGCCCTTTTTTTCCACCGTGCTGTCTCAGAGAAAATCAGTGGCTGCAGGAGGCAATGCTTCCAGGAGCTGAACTGAATCTGACAGCGATGCCATCACTTTGTTCCTTGAGCTTTGCTCGCTGCTATTTGACGGTGAGAAATCATGGGCTAATACAGTTGATCCCACCTGGACAACCCTTACAGTTGGCTTTTACTGATTTCTAAGTACTTAGTCACATTATCTGAGCATACTTGGTGCTTGCCTGATACGTGTGCCTGAGCCTTTTTCATTCTCAGGCAAGGAAAAAGTTGACATGTTGCTTTGGCTGTAACTGTTAAAAGGAGTTGGCTTTGGGCTGAAAAAAAACCTCTGGAAATCCTTAAAAAACTCCCAGCAGTGTCAGTACAGTGACAAGAGACTGAAGCAAGGGCTTTATAATAGAGTGACTCTTCCAATCAATTGGTGTGAGTTAATTAATTAATTGCTGGAGTTGCAATGACATTCCCTCTGGCTGAGTAATCAGGAAATCAGCCACCTGAGGCTCTTAGGGAGTTAATTGCCTTAAACTTTGTTAAAGCAGAGCGATAATACCATTTAAAAAATGCCATCAATGCACATTTCTTGTCTTTTGGGATCTTGCAAACCAATTCTTCATTTTGCAGAGCAAAACCTTTAGAGTTTTACTTGGAACAATTGAGTAATGGAGACAGATGAGGTAGAGAAACAGGGAGCAAACAGTGAAATACAAGTTCTGTATCATCTGAAACAGGAGCTGTGCTGGTGAATTTGAAATACCCTGAAGCACTTTCCAAACTTTCACTGTCCATTCAGAATCCTGTCATTTCTTAAGTGTTTTTTGTCCAGCAGGGAGTGGAGTTTCCCCACTCTCTTGGAGTCACTCTTCTCTTTAAGCCTTGTATGGAAACCCTTTTCTTTTGTTAAACTTGTTTTTATCTTAAAGAAGTGTTGGCAGAAATGAGAGAAATATTCCGTGAAGAGAAGAAACCCTCCTTCCTCTCCTTTCACAGATACCTATCTCTTAGGCTGAGGCTGAGCTTCTCTGTGCTTTAGACCTCCCTCCCAAGTGAGCTCTTTGAGACGTTTGAAGGTCTTCAGTCAGTGGAAGTGGGTATTTTTGTCTAGTGCCTCCTGCAGGCATCTTTTTTAAGAAGGCAAAGTGCAGGCCTTTCAAAAATATCAAGCTATGCTGAGGCAAAGCTAGCCCAGTCCCAGCAGTGGCAAAATCACTGTCAGAAGAGTGAAGGCTAGACCCGGTGTGCCTCTGTCTGTCTGCCTCTCAGGCTGCCCATCTCTTACCCTTTCCCTGCACACCCTGCTCCTTTGTCTGTGGCTCCAACACCGCAGTTTGCTCCAGGCAGCCACCTTTGCTTCTCCTGCCCAGGGCTCCCATCTGTATGCTGCCAGGTTTTGACTCTCTGCCAGGTGACAGAAGGGGGGAAAGAAAATTCCTGCTCGGACTTCAGAACTCTGAGGATTCTCTAGCCAGAGGCTGCTAGAAAACATCACCTTTTCTTGATATTTCTAATTGGAAACAACCCACAAAAGAAATGAGTTGGAAAAGAGAAACCGAAGAAAGTAAACACCTTTGTCCCTTCAAAGTGCATCATATGAGGGACAGTAAGTGCATCTAGAAGAAACAGATATTGAGGATGCAATGATATAAATTCATATAATTTTTGCAATGGATATTTTTTTTTTCCTTATAAAGCCTTTTGAGTCCTATTATTACAGCATAATCTCAGGGTTTGTTAAAAATAAAAAGAGAGCCTAGCCCTCCAGATGATGGAGGAAAACTTGAAATTGTTAGCCCTTCAGGCTCAGAAATGAGAACAAAACCAAAAGAGACTCATGTTTTAAATGATACTTTTAAGCATTCCTGCAATTTTATAGGGCCAGTTTAATAATCTTCTTACTGCTAGAGGCCGGTAAAACTCGTGTTTCCTTCCTTTACCAGCACAAAGCACTCCTGGTCTCTGAGGGCCTTTTGGGGAGGTGACTAGGGGCTTGGTGTCTCAGATCTCCCCGCGGCAGCCCTGACAAGGGCTCCCAGCGAGGGACGTCGTAGTTCTCAGATGCAAACCGCCGTTTGTCCCTTCTATCTTATCTATCAGTCACTTTGTGTGTGAGCTCATATTATTAAATATAAATACAAACCCCAGGCACACGTTTTTATCCTTAAGTAATAAAATCTAATGGAAGAATTTACAGTCATGGGTTATAAAGCAATAATAGTTGTAAAATCATTTAGCAGGGTTCAAATACAGGTGAAAGGAGAAGTTCAGAAGTTCAGCACCTACATACGTTTCCTGGCAGTTTCCTATGACAAACAGCAAATCCCCTATTGACATGGTACCAGTATTGAAAGCCCAGAACTGCTCTCAGCTGCTCCATTTGTACTTTTGAGTTCATGGCTTGTTCAGTGTTATTACTTTTTTAGCACATTTTCTTCAGGTTGGATTATTCAGAGAGCCAGTAGCGAGGACTGACTGAAAAGGCCACTGAATAGACAACAAGAATTGGAAATTCTGTGTGGTGCCACTCCGGCCCCATGAAGAGGGAATCAACTTTACCTGAAGCATAACACATACAGTACATCACAGATGGAGACCACTGGCATTACCTGGAGGGAAATGGGTGGTGCAAGCAGGCATGGGCACTACTTTTCCTGGAACCTATTGCTCCTCCTAGTCAACTTAGATGATATTATCATTAAAATGCTTACAAGTATATTGCAGTTTCTGCCATTCCTAGCACATGGCTTCTTCTAGCAAGTACTGCTTACCATGTGTAGCCATTCTAAGTTGGCAACAACCTTGCTAAATGTCTTCATCATCCCAAGGCATAGAATACCTTCTCTGTCCTTCAGAGACTGAGCCTGTCTTCTTATGCCTTTGTGGCTTATTATTTTAAGAATGAAAACAACTAAAATTTAGGTCTCAAAAATTGCACAAAGCACGTCTGGGGGTTAAGTCTAAACTCTGGGTCCCTCTTGCTGTGTGGCACCAGCCCAAAACACTGAGATTTAGGGACCTCACAGCTGTTGTTAGCTCTGCTTCTGCTGCTGCCTTACTTACCATCCCACCTGAACCTTGCCCTAATGATGGAGTCAGATAAGTCATAAGGTTGCTCACTGGATAAGAAGATAACTTTGCCCTATGCTTCATTTCATAGTTATTTTTTAAAAAAGAAATGATTAGAAGGTGTGAGAGATACTAATAAACAGAGTGTACTTTCTCTCAATAAAAAAGGACTCAATTTCTTTAGGGAACATTTCTCAGCGGGCTTGCAGAAAGGAGATATCTACAATATGTACAACACAGGAACTTTAGCATTTCTTGGTCCTTGACACTTTTTAACTTAATTAACCTGGGCAATCTAAACTACTTACACAGAATCAAGGCTGTGCTCCCAAACCAACCCCAGTTGCTGCCATATCTGAAGAAATAATGCCACTTCCTTAAGATCAATCAAATACTCATGTTTTTCCTGAGAATTTAAGAGGTTCTTTGTCATAGTAGTGGGCATAAAACCTATCTACATGGCCTATGCTGTTACTGAAACAGGCTGTCATTCTGTCACTGTGGTATTTCCACACACCAGGACGCCTGCTGTGCTGAAGCAGGTAGCCAAACCGCTAATCCCCCAGCGAACATCCCATTAGGCCTTTTGCTCATACAAATGTATTATCACTTCCCGTTGTCCTCCTCTACACTAACACAGTGGTGGGGAATGAGCTGTCCAGAGCAGGTTTCTGATGGGCTGATGGGGGGATTTAGGGGATGCCATGGCCAGACAGTGGCTGAGAAAAGTGTTGAGACCTTTCACTAGCAAATGTGAGGATGGCATCCCTGTTCTGCTTGCGGGAGGCTGGGAGCAGGCAAGGAGTTTCTAACATGACCAGGCTGTCTCTTTTGGATTTTTTGGAAAAGCATCAGAGTTTTTGCAGCTTTAGTTCTGGAGGTATTTTCACACATAGGCAGTTTTACTTTCTTTTGCCTGTTCTGCTCCATCTGCCTTTCTTCTTTCTTTCTTATACTCTGTTCTGTTTCTTTAGTCCTAACTCCTGGTGTGAGTTGTTTTTCCTCTGCCAAACCCCTTCCTCAAGGACAGGTCACACGAGGTAAGCACAGGGTCACTGGCTGGAGAAAAAGGACATCTCTGTGGTTTGCCCCCACACTGCACCCAAGAGAGACCCCTTCTGAGAGTTTGTGCAGTCATGCCTGCAGGGGAATGGTGCTAGACACAGAGTAAGCTTGCAAGGCCCATCTTTTGGAAGGCAGGGAAAGACAGCATTTTGGCTACCTGGAGGGCCTTGGTCCCCCCACCTATATGTGCTGCTCTCCATCACATGCCAGTGCTCCTGGTTCCAGCACCTCTGAGCCTTGTCCGGAGAGAATCATCATCTGAGAAACACACAGACCAAGAATTGCTGCCTGCCTGGGATGAGAGATCGACGAGTGGGGTTTCTGGTGCAGCAGGGTAAATCTAGAGGACAGTTTCCTGGAAAAGATCCCAAACTTGAGCCCTTTTCAAGGGCTCAAGTACACCAAACTGTGTTGGTGCTGACAGAACTCTGTCCTTGCAGAGCGGCAGTGAGCCTGGCCCTGCATTCATCAGGGATCTGATTAACCCCATAATTGCTTGCTTCCTGACATTAATTATCTACTTGTGGTTTTGCCCTCTTTGTCTCGTATATGCCTTCAGTAAAATCTTCCATCTGGCTATAAGATTTCTCAGTGTAGTCAGATGCCCTGAGACTGTACCCTGAGAGAAGGCGGCAACCAAAGCCATCCACAATGTGCATCCCCCCTGGGATCTCCAGGTAGCCTCATTTCCCCAGGGGAACAGCTACACTCTCTAAGCACTACTGTGTGAGGCAACTGGGTCAAAACAGCTCCTGCAGCTTCATAAACAGCCAAGAAGCAGCACCACACGCATGATGGCTCATGTACTCAGGGCATATGTTTATAGAACAAATTTAGTACTGACTCAAGCAGATTAACAATTGGTTGCAGTATTTTATCCACATCTTTGTTGTCCCCCAGGACATCATGAGCCAGTGAGCGAGCTGTTGACAGCACAAGAAATCAGACCTTACCAGCTCAGCAGTAGCTCTCAGCACTGGGGATGTTAGAACCTGCAGGTGGAGATCTGTGACACATGCTGGGGCATGTTGTGAGAGCTTGGGGGGGGGGCTTTAATTCCTAGCCTGGCAGATGTCAGATACAGGGGGACAGCACACTGGCAAGGAGAAAACAAGGAATCATTATGAGTGGGAAAAGCAGATATCTACTCCCTTCGTCTGCCAGGTGCTTTTTGGTGGATACCCAAGGAAGCAATTTGTGATAGGTCTTTTCAACCTACAAAAATTAGCTTCCCCTGCAACCAGGAGAGACTCTATTATGGAGTGGTTTAGAGCAACTGAAATGGAGCCCATGTCTTTGCAAGACCTGTAAAGAGAGCCTGAAGTTGTATCTCATGTGAGGTTAAGTGCCTGCCACAGCATCTCCAGGGCTCCTGGCATCCTGATGCTTTAAAAATAGCAGGTAGATGAATGCAAATAGCATCACAACTATAGTAAATGCTAAGAATGCACTATACAGTGCTGTTCTTAAGAAATCAAAAAAATTACCCCTTTATTAAAGAAGAAAAGCAATTTTTTCTTATTGTATAGACGTAGAGGCTGAATTTGGAAAAGTTGGTCAGCTACTCAAGTTATAATCTTTGGTCTGGAAAGGGGATGACAAGTGCGGAAATATTTTTTACTTAACCCTGAAATGGTATAGCAGTGGTTCCCACTGAGACACTTGAGGGTTAAACGTTTTTATTGGCCACCTTATTTTTTCTTATTTATCTCCATACTCCATTTCAGACTAGCCAACACCCTGGACTGGTTTACTATCTCCCTCAAATAATGTCTTGGAGCTCTGTAGCTGTTAGGAGCCAGTGTGTAGCTGTAAATGAGTTAAGCCAGTCGGGAGCCTAATTGCTGCTAATTGACTCAATTGTCTCATACAGATAGCAGGAAGGTCTCTCTGCTCCCATCCCAGGTGTACAGTGCAGGACTGGGGTCATGAAGCAGGTGGCTGATTAAAAAAATAATGCAAATGCCGCTGGCCTACCTAGCCAGTCAGATACCTGTTTCCAGTCTGTGAAGCTAACTGGCCTTTTTGAGCTTTTTAATAAGCTGGTGCTGCTCATCAGGTTTGGGAGAAAGGCACAGATTCCAGGCACTCCCTCCAGCTCAGCCACACTCCCCACCCTCTATGGAAATCCACATTATTTGCATTTTGCAACCTTTATTTCCTGATAGCCTGGCACTGACAAGGAGCTTTAAGTGCAGTTCCACACGGATTGTATGGCATATGCAGGTCATTGCTAAACTGTACTTTCTAATTAGTACCTACTTTGCCAGCTGGGCTGAGGGAGTTGGGATCCTCTTGAGCTGGTCCTAGGTACTAAAACCTGCGCAATGAGCAATTTGGTGAAATGAGTTCCCTTTTGCCCATTTTCTCACCTAGTGGGCAGAGCAGGACAGTGCTGTCAGCTACAGGAGTAGATACCTCTTGGAAAATCTATGGGGCAGCTAGGCGTCCAGGTCCAGGCACTGACCTGTGTATATACTTTTTTTTGGTATAGGGAAATGGTAAAAAATTGCAGGAGTGAAGCCAGGTTCTAAGGTAGAGTCATAGCTTGTAAGTGGTGCTACTCAGGGAATGTAAAAGCAAGGACTGGTGGGGTGTATATCACACCTAATGCTGTTCCTGGCAGTTCTCAGGGTGCGTGACTTTGCACCAAGCTTCCCCAGTGACTGCCATTCTCCTGTAAGCATTCTGCCTCACTGGCTGAGATATTTAGGAGCGGCATCTGTGGAGAAGTAGGATTACTCTGGGCCAGGCTGTGTTTGGCCTGTGTTTCTTGGTATGTGAGGAGACACAGAAGTACTGAATACAATTTCTGCTACTACTGAGGGTCAAATACCAAACTGAATGGCCTTTCAGAAAGCAGGAAACTCAAGATGTATTCAACATGGTTGAATACTTATTTGGCAAAGGAAAATCCCAACACTCAGAAGACCATGGTTTTGTTTTATTTCTCCATAGCATTTTTGAGTGGCATGTGGACATTGCTACTGTGATGGGCAGTGCAACCATTGCTTAGAGCAAGTGGTAAGGTTACTGTTTTTTTCAGCTGAATTTTTTCACAAAGAAAAAAAAAAGTGATGTAAAAAGTAAGATAAAACTTCAGTCTGTAATAGGATAAATGGAGCAATGCTTAAATTTAACCATAGATTGAACCATATTACTGAAGCATCATTGATTCTGGTTGGGAGAACTGCACACAGTTGCGGAGCTCAGCAATAGGAAGGCAGCTGTGATGCCTTCAGTTAATGAACACATTCCTGCTGTCATCAGCCCAGGCACTGCCTTTACACTGCCCAACTAATAAGGGAGAACAAGGTTGCTTTGAGTTTTTAATATAGTTCCTACCTAATGTGTTGCTTCCATCTGGGTTTGGCTTTGAGCGTCAGGAACTTTTCTAGCCTCAGAAGAAAACTCTGGGGTTTTGAAGCCATTTCTGCTTGGGGAAAAGAAGCCATTAGCAGTGTCTTGTGTGGGAGCTAGCATTCATGCAGGGTGGTGGCATTCTGCTTATTGTGATGCTGCGAGATATGGCAAGATAAATCATTTTAATCACAGAGCCAGTGGAGAATGTTGTTTTCTCCCCTCAGATTTCCAGATGACCCAGGTGTAACAATGAAGGAGATAATCCCTTCAAAGGACTTGTAGCTGTTTCAGCAGCAAGATTTAATATACCAAAGGATGGAAATATATGGGAAACATCTGTCAATGTGTCGGTGTTTTAAAACAAGGAGAGGAAAAAAAAACCCTAAAAACAACCAACAAAGTAACCCCCAAGTGAACAAAATGGAGCCTGACCGAGAAAGGCTATCCACAAAGGACATTGCTTTGCTTTTCCTTAGGTCTCTGAAGCCATGAACTTGCTTTGTTGTCCCCTTGCTCCATGCTAACTCCACAGCGATTCCAGGAGACTCTGCCTGAAATGTCAGAGATCAGTTGACAGCAGGGCATTCCAGAAAGCTTTGTAGAAAACCCTGAAAGCACCCCAGTGGGTTTCAGGTACTTTGATTATTTTCCTAGGTGAGGCAGCTCTATGTGGAGAAAAGCTAAGTTGAAGTAGTGCTGTGGGATGAAGGCACAGAGGGGTGGGTGGTAGTCCACAGCCGAGGCACTGTGCATCTCTGGAGAGCCCAGGCACTTGACTAATGCTGTCCCCCATTTTCAGGGATCCTTGTCCACATAGCAATGCCAGAGTGAGATCACCAGGAAGGGTACCCAACATCCAAATTGTGTAAAATGCTTCAAGTTTGTGTAGGTGTTTTACTTTCTTGGTGGACATGGACTGTCTTTCCATAGGAAGAACTGGCAGGCGGAAACTCTTCACAATGTGCCCACCACTGCCAGACTGGAACTTTGCCCTCTGGTGAAAGGCTCTCTTGAACAGAGGGAAGATGTCCCATGAAAGTGAATATAAACATGTCGGGAAGAAGTTAGTAGGCTAGAGTACAGCCAGTTACTTCTCCTTGGACATGCAGTGTAACCTACAACCCTGTAATACCTGTATGCCAACTACTCATCTCTTGGGCACAGTGGTTGCTGGAGAAACTCTCCTTTTCCTAAGCTTATCTAGTTAAATTTTCCGAATCTTCACCTGTGGGCAAGATGCAGGTGATCAGCCTGGGGGCTGAGAAGCATGATCTTTCAGGGACTGGCCAAAGAAAAAGGACTTTGGTTTCTGTTCAGAAATTAGTGTGGTCTGGTCACCACCAGAAGGATTTCTTGTTGCCTTATATTTAAACGGTGAAACTCATCTTTGTCAACAAAGAAACTCTGAGGCCTGCCTGACCTTCCCAGAGTTTTCACAAGTCGATCTATATTGGCACGTAGATCTCAAAATTGATGGCCTGCTCAGGGAGAGATTTTATTCAGTTCAAGTATAGGCAAGAGGAGAGTAAGAAAGCTTGTATGTGTGACACTGGTAGGCACACACAGTGTCTAGAGAGATATCTGTGGCCACCTGAGCCAAAGGGAGAATGTCATTGCTCAGATGCAGCTTGTGGGTGAGTGTGCTCACGTAGCTTGCAGCCTGAACCTGGCTGGTGTCTCACCGGGTTGTTTCTCTGCACTGGCCAAAACTAAACATAACTCGACTGTCACGCCAGCTTACCGTGAAGTGACATTTAGCAGCTCCATGCTGTGTAAAAATGTCAGCATGCCATTTGGCTCTTTTGGAGCTGGAGGAACAGGTCCTATCCTTGAGAGATGTAATCTATTTGATCTATTTAGCACCTGCGCTCCCGCTTTTAATTTTTTTACACTGGGAGCTTGTAATGAATTTAGTGAGTTAAAATCCGATTTTCAAGGGTGGCTTTTCACTGCCAGCAGAACAGAAAAAAAAAATCATCAAGAGTTTCTTGGCTACTGCTGGAAAATACTTTCCATCACCCCTAGGGAACTGTGTCTACTGGAGACTATGAGTGATTCTGGAAGCAGCAGGCAGGCACATCACTTATTTTATTAGCTATATTTTGCAGCCCAGTATGTTTGTACAGTAACTATATATTTTGCATAAAGTCAATGGCTGATGCTGTGCTTTTTATCATGGACTGCTATTTTTTACAGCTGCTCTTTTAAGTGTCAGCACTGAGCATTTGTTGGTGTCATCATCTACACTTTACATTGCTGTGTGCAGCGATATAACTGTTCCAAAGCTTTGTACTGTGACGGAGGTGTTACAGTTATTTGGGAGAATTGGAACCACACTTTGAACATTTTTCACTCTTTGCATGGCCACATTTATGGCGTTTGTAAAATTCTGTGCAGTTTTATTGCGTTTGTAAAGTAGCATCATTTTATGGCAGTTGGGAAGTGCTATGATTTCAATGAAAAATGGACTATGCTGGTTTCAGTGGGAGAGTTTTCCAATGCCACTGAGGAATAAAAAGCACACCCAAACTTTCTGAGTTTAGCAGAAAACTCTTTTGAGGGCAGTAGCAATTAAAGTGTTTTCTGCCTTTGGCATGTAAGTGATTATTCTTTTTGTGGTAAACAGTATTTGCTGCTTTGCATGATATGTATGAGAAAAGAGCACAGCAAGAAAACCTCTGTAGTTAAGAATTTTAATAAAGCAGAACCTCAAGGAATTATAAATTTATATTCACACACATATGTAATCATGTTCAAAGGCTGCCAAGTCCCTTACGTTAATAATGGAAAAAATTTAGCGCTGTGGAAAGGGCCAGAGACAGGGCTTTGGGGCTTGCCTCTGCTTAGTATCTTCCACCTTAATTTGTCCCTGTTTGCAGGATACTAATACTCCTGTTTGTCAGAATTAAACAGGAGTGTCATTAAATACTGCAGTCATTTTTATTCTTTGCAGCTATGTAACCTTCAATAATTATGGACAACTCCCCCCACCTCACCTTCCCTTCTTGCAGGCTTCACTCTTAGCCATAATTGGAGAAAAATTCAAAAAGGGGCTGGAGGTGAGGTTTGTTAGAGCTGCTAATTAGCTGATGCCATCACATCAGAATTACAATCCAATTCCTTGGAGAACTCCAGAGCCTTTTCTCCCTAGCTCTGAGACACATGCTGAATTTACCCTCAGAAAACAGGGGCAGGTGATTAGTGTTGACACCCTCCAGTTCTCCCACTGAACAGTCTGGCACAGGGTGATTGGCTTAAGGGCTTCTTTCAAGGTTTGATTTTTTAATTTTTTTTTTAATCTAAAAAATTCCCAGACTAATTCAGCTGAATGTGAAATTTGATGAGGGAAATTTCCTCTCCAGAGCTTTTCATTTTGGGAGGAAGGGAAAAACAACAGCAGCTCTGATGATGATAAAATTCTATTAGAGTTGAACTACCATTGATTGCTTTGATTTCATTTGTGTTTATCTTTTAATTAAGCTATCCTCATCTGATTTTTAATTTTTTAAAACAGATTTTTTTGTCCTCTCCTTTTGTGTAATTCAGCAGCAGGTGTTCTGTGAGCCTGAATGAAAAGGTATAGTGCTGCATCCCTTATTTACCATGCTGGGTGCTGAAGACAGCCTTTTAAGAAGCTAAGTATTGTTATGTTATATATATTACACTGAGGAGAGTATCCAGACCATGGGTGATATAGGCATTGCAGAGCCATAGTTTTGTGGCCTACATCTGGGCTGCCTAAATTAGTTTCCCTATAGACTCTATGAAGAGTTTTTGGCATGCTTGAAGTCTGGAAGCCTCTATCACTTAAACATGGAACAGAACCTGTCTCAGAGGTGGTAGCAGCCAGCGTCGCTGAGGGTATCTGCCACCACTGCAAATCCCAGGCAAAAAGCTGTGGATGGACCTCAGACCTATTGGTTACAGCTTTTATTCCCCAGGATGAGTGACCTAAGTTTTCTCTGTCTGGTGGGAGATGGGAGGCACAGCTTTGCTTTGGGGGAAAGGGGTAATCCCTTTTCAGGCTGGGTCACAGTACCGGTAGGAATGCAAAGGTTGTGGGGCCAGAAGGAGAGAAAACATCAAAGAGCCCAACCAGCACCTAGTGATCAGGGTAGTCTGCTGGGAGAAGCAGGATGAGGGATTGTCTCCCTGATCAGCATCCTGCCCATGGAAAACAAAAGCACAAGCTTAATTTTGTTTCTAGTAACTACTAATATTGAGAACCAGTTATTGTATAACAGTGCGATAGAATATTTCCTGGGCTAGTGCTGTGTGCTGCAATGGATCCCACAAGAGCTGAGAAGACTTGGCTTCCCAGAAGAGGAGGAACTAACTTTCATAGCTCCTTCAGCACTATCGTTCATTGTAACATGAGTACAGATTTAACTTTATTAAAGCAGCATTTCTAAGGTAGCTCAGCTAAACACAGAAAACACAAGACACCACTGTGTGCTGTTGTTTTCATAAGGACAGCAGCTTTAATATTGGAGAGCAATAAATTGCCTGGAATGATATTAAGCCCTGTAATGCTGTGCTAATGCTGGTCTGCACTTGAGTAACTCCCAGTGCAACATCAACAGGCTGTAGTTTATTTAGTTCAGTAAGTAGGTGTTTTTGGGGTTTTTTGTTTTTTTTTTTTTTTTACAGCATACACCACTCTGGTTCTGCCAAAGTTAATGGATGTTGATGTTTTCCTGTTGATGTCAACAGGGACTGCTGACTCCCAGACTCCCACAGCCAGACTCACCATCCTTCCTGGAGACATCCCTAGCACCCAGTTACAAAGAGCTAAACAGCAGATTTTTACAAGGTATACATCAGAAGGCAGTGTTTACCACAGAGCAACCTAATTGTTTTGTGCCTGGTCATAGGAAATTACTTATTTTATGTGCAGTTTGTGTGTTTCAAGAGTCAGCAAAGGCTCGTGACACCTGGGGACCCTTTTGGATACGTGAGCGTTGAAAATGTATCTGCTTTTCACATAAGACCACTTGCATCCACCTCAGACCTTGGTCAGTCCTCAGGAGTCTGGGTGAAAAGTGGGTGGACTGTGACTACCCAAGGAGGCAGGTGCTGGTGTAGGATGAGGAGATCGTATGTTTTGTTGTTCTGAAGTAGGCATAGGCAGGAGGCTTTGCACAAAGGAGTGCAAAGTCATGGAGGTTTCTGAGAGCCAAAGAGGGATCTGCCATTGAGAAATGAGAGCATGTTGGGTTGTTTGCATGAGCTGGAAGAATACACAGGAATAACCTCATGCACACAACACAGCGTGGAATAGCACACACCGAAAACATCCAGTGCTGATCATTTGAGCAGTCTCTGGTACAGGGCTGCGTATTCATTTGGGGTTTGATCGAATGTGGTTGAGTTTGTACTTTTGCTCCCAGTTTCTATAAAATAAGCAGTTTTATCACTGCAATTTATCTTTTGGCCCAGTAGACTCTAAACAGTTTCATTCAAGAAATGCGCACATACATATACACCCACATTTAAAACCACTCACACTTATCAAATATAGTTATCTAGATATTCTGCTGCTTCCCTTTAGTAACGTACAATATAATTAGATAATAAAATACTTCCTAGTCTGTCCAATTTTTTTCCATCAGTCAATGAGAGTTTATAGCTCTCTGCTCTGCATGGCACAAAAGATTCTTACCCTCCTCACCATTCACCGCTCTCCAGTGATGCTCTGCACAACACCACAGGCAAAAGCTGAGTAAAGAAAAAGTGATCAAGGTAGCTAAATCAGACAGGGATAGGAAACCACAAGAGGGTGGAGTGAATTCTCAGCTCTGCCTTTTGTGCTTTCATTGTGACAGAGTCCTTAATTAAATGATTGCACAATGCTTTTTCCCCTGTGGGATCAGATTTCATTGAATGAATAGGATGGAAGGACTCGCTGAAAGGCAGGCCATAAGTAGGGCTTGTTTTATTCTCTTTATTATTATCTGGGAGCTTTCAGTCCTCAGCTGCTGTCTGCTGTGGTCTTAGAAGTATTCCTAACCCACCAGGCTCTTTGCAGTACTCCACTGTGGGGGTGCCTGAGCCCCACAGACTCATGTCTTGTGAGGTAATGCAACTACTATAGTGCAGACTGGAACTGAAGGCTGGGAGCATTCCTGAGCTTGGCATATCACCACAAAATTCCGGGGATCTTATTTTTGCAAGCAGGCAGTCCCTCCACCCAGGGGAGGTTGCTCCACCCTCCAATCCAGATCCTGCCACTAAGGTAGTGGGGCATTTAGAAACCAGGGGCAATGGATCTATCATGAGAGCCTGGGACATGCGTTGTTCTCAGCAAGCCAAGAACTGAGCTTGAGGGGGAATTCATGTTGAGCCATTAGAATAAGCATTTTTAGGGAACATCAACTCCACAAGGAATGTAATTGCTATAATCTGAGGAACACAGAATAAACCTGTGCTAACCAATATTTTTCAGAGACTGATACTTTGGCGGGACAACAGTAGTTGGTGATAATGACAGCAAAGAGCATTTAACAGAAAAGACCACCTCCATGCCAGATTTCAAGCTTCTGCTCCAAGCCCTGTTCTCAAAAGGGTGCCAGAATTTTGTCACCATAAGCAAAAATACGCACTTTCCCCAGCCTCAAGGGCTGAATTTAAGATTTAAGACAGTGGCCTGAGGCAGAGAGATAACACGGAAAAATGTTAATTTTTGAAAGTTTAAATTTGGTAAAATTCGAAGTGTATGAGAGCAGAGAAATTGCACTGAGGAGTGCTGTAAAATGCCATCAATAAAAGATTGCCCAAACAACTGCGATTCAGGGTGAGATTTAAGGCTCCCTTGGTGGGGCCCTGCTTTTCCTTAGCTATAAGAAGGATAACCCTGCGAATCACAATGTAGAACCTAAGGGCTGAATGCTTATCTGCTCCCTTTCCAGGCAAATGAAGGAAAAAGCCTCTACTGAGTAGATCCCTACACCAGCAACCATTTCATGGCAGTGAGGAGGTGCTTTGCACTGCCTGGTGCCCCTGACAGAATGCACACCTATTTCTGCCTGGGAAATCCTGGCAGTATGGGGCAGCCCTAAGTTCAGAGCAGCAAAAAGAGATTAGCTAAAGGAATAAAGCAACAGTAGCAGTAGCATTTGTTCTGTCAATGTGTAGGGAAGACAAAAGAAAGGAGAGGGGGAATAGAAAAGCTTCAGAGAGTGGAAAATTAGTGACAGGCAAGTTTGATATTGCTGAGAGCCTTAGACATTTTCCTAGCTTCAGCAGACACAAACAAAGCAAAGGGTACTGTTCCAGAGTCAGGAATGTATTTCCTGCAGAGAAAGAAAGAAAAGTGTTAAATTGGCTTTTCTTATTGTTGTGGAGCAGACGAAATGGCTGTTTTCTACTATTGGAAGCATTCAAAACCATTAAAATCTGGCAAGACCCAGGGTCTGTAAGGCTTTGAATAGCAGCATCTATATTTAAATGAAGATGATGAAGGATTCAGTGAATTTCTGTCCCGTAAGCTCAACATCAGCTGCATGACAAAGACGAGGAACGCAATGGCAAAGAATGTGACTATAAGAGTTTTGAAATGCAGGAAAAGAGGCAGCTGCTATGAATTCTGTGCACGTGGTTGCTGGCTGGTACTCTTTAATTCTTTAGCAGGCTGCAGATCGTTCAGGTGGCCAACACGTACAACTTGATATGCTGGTGCCAAAAAGGGTTGCAGTGCCACTGCAAGCTATCCCACGGGGGAACATCCTCTCCCTGAAATGCCTATGAAAATGGCTGAGTAATGAATCATTTGCTACTTTGAGGCACAGGGTTTGGTTTTTTCCTTTGAGCTGATTAAAATACATACCTGTTTGGATTTCCTTTTAAAGCACTTAATCTGAACTACCCATGTGGCTTTGACACCAAGTTCATTTTTGATCAAACTCAAGAGTCCTTTCACAAGCTCCAGTTCTGAAAAGCTGGAATAAAGGCATTTTCTCTTCCCACCCTCTCCATTCTGCTGGGCTTTGGGAGGTCAGGGCATGTGTTTGTATTGCTAGCCACTTGAAAACAGAATTTCTGTGTGCAGGTATCTTTGGATAGATGCTGTAAATGCTGTAAATGATGGATTTCAGCAAAAGCAAGAACGTGTCATGGAAGTGGGGTAAAAACTGACCCAGGAACAGAACAAGCTTGCATGAAGACTTAAGCAAGAAGGAAATGCCACGAGGCCTTCTTGGAAGAGCCAAGCTCTCCTGGTTGGATAAAAACCCTCCTGAATTATTCCAATGATCATTATATTTTGAATTAAGCCCTTGTTTACATCCAGTCTTTTTGGTTGATCTCCCTGAGATGCATGGATTTGGGCTCATTTGGCCCCTGATCTAGAAGTGATAGCATTTTCTCATAACACAAAAATACACCAAACAACCAAGGGGCAAAAAGGAACCAGAGCAAGAAAACAGAAGTAGACACTTAGGCAAGACCTGTAGTCTAGGCTAAGGGGAGATGTGAGGCATCAGAGGAAGGACACTGTGCAGTTGCTTAGAAAATGCAGGTCAGAGCACAGAGCAGGAAAGACAGAGAGCTTGGTCAACGAGCATGAAGAACCAGATGTTTGTCTGCTTTAAATCACAGCTTTTTTTGACCCAAGGTTTAGTGCAAACCTGTTTGGAATTGCAGATTCTGCAGCACCCTCTCTGCACATTCTTTCTCTGACTGTGATCAGAATATATGGTAATCACAGGGGGAAAAAAAAGGAAAAAAAAAAGAAACCTTTAAAAGTAAACAACCCCCTCCAAACCCCAGCTCTTTTTTTCTACCTGCCCCCACAAAACAGCAGCAACAACAGAAAAGTTTTCTAGAGGCCTCCGGGCTCTTTTACTGTGCTATAGTTAAAAGTAGTCCAATCTGGGAAGTCTAGTTGAGAGTAAAAAATCAAAATGAACTCAGAATACCAATCATTGCACATGTGTCTTCTTGCTCTGCCCACTTGAGTGCACTTCAGCATGATATGCAGCAAGTTTTCCCCATTAAATTGTCTAAACAGAAGTCAGGTAGCCTCATCCTTTTTTTTTTTGTGGGGAGTCTTTTTTGAACCCAGATTTCTTCCTGTATGGTCATGCTCACTTTCCCTTCAGCAGCACAGGACTCCCCTCTCCCAGGTAACTGATATGTGGGCAAAGCTGGTCCCAGCCCTGCCAACTTGCCATGCTCCCCATCCCCTTCTCCCTGATTCATATTTACCACCCCCTTTGGACTTTGTCCCAGTCTCCGCCCTCTTGATTGGTACTAATTTGCATCTGTTCTCGGACCTTGGTCATCCATCTAATTGTTTTTAATCCAATTGAGAATTTTGCCCTCAATATCTATGTTCCAGATGGATTTACAAGAAAAGATTAAGAACACCAGATATCTAGGTGAGCTAAAGAACAAGCCAGGGCAGTCTGAAGGCTCAGAGGAGTCTGTGGTGTGCAAACATCATTGGCAGGATTGTGTCCGCTGAAGAGGACTAATTTTCCTGAGATTGGTGTCCTGGTCATTGAGAAAAGTCAGTTTGAAAATGGAAATCAGGGCCATAAGCTGTGGGTAGGAATTGTTCAGGTTGCAAGGGGTTTTATGGGGGATTAAAGGATGAAACTGTCATATGGAAATGTAAGTGGAGTGTCATGAAGTGCTGTGAGACTGCAGAGGGGTCTTCCCGAAGGGGCTGTGAGTCCCGTTTGAGTCATTTTAAGTCAGGTGAGACAAAACCTCATGATCTACCATAAATAATGGCCATTTACTTTTGTAAAGGACTAGGACATGATGGGACTCTCCCATCACTTGTTTCCAAGATGCTATTAGGCCAATGTGACCTGATTCAGTGGACTGTGGCAACATCCTTACAGAATGTCCATTGATGGGGAGCACATAGCTCCACACTGTCCCTTCTTATTGCTGCAGCCATGGAGAAGTGATTCAGATCTGCAGAGGGAACAAAATGTTATCGTGACCAGATTAGAACTCAAGATCTCTGCCAGGCCCTTTTGATAGAGATGACAACCACACCATTTTCTTTGGGAAGAGGGTTGAGCCTGCTGAGAGGTGGTCAGGCTGTTTTTGGCTGGCACAAGTGTAGCACACGTACTGGGCAATCAGGTGGACCAGTTCACTCCAAGGCAGCACAGCCAGGGCCATGCACTTCCAATGAGAATCTGACTCCTCTTTTTCCCAGTCACCTGCTCAAAGAGGTGAAATACTGGTGCTCTATTCCCCTAGCTTCTCCCTGTTCAAAACACAGATCCAAATGTCTGCTTTGTGAAGGGTTTCCTGAATTTCAGAGGAAAACAGCTCTGTCAATGTTAATAAAAGTTTGGGGATTATTGCAGGGAATACCACAGACTATTACTCTGAAGTTAGGAAGAAACTACAGCTGCATATCTATATGCTGGTCTTGTTAGTTTGTGGTCAGCTTCCTTATCGACTTGTTCCTCTAGCAACCCTTTGGCAGGTTTAAGATACATTTATGCCCAAAGCAACCTTCCTATATATCTGAAGGACTGTGGAGTTTAGGATGTGCCTAACACTGTGTGTATGTACCCCAAACATTGGGTGTGCCCAACCTGGCATTTTCTGGAAACATCACAGTATAAAACAATGTAAAAACAGCATCCTGGGGACCACTACAGCCATGACTCAAATGAACTTTCTTACTTCTTGCTTTGAAGACAAGTAAAGGGTGCAGAGGAAGGGAAATATGCCACTATTATGATAGGATGAAAACTGGAAGACTAGGAGGTGTTGGGATTTAACAAGATGCCCATGCCAGAAACTGTCCCAGTCAATGCTAATTTGTTCTGGCTGCACCTTAGAATAAAATCAGGAAATTGGTGAAAAACAAGGTAATAGTGTTAAGTCTCTCTAAGATTTGACCAGCTGCATATGGATAGAGATACTACACTTATCATGAAACCCAGATTTGCTGTTCAATGAGAAATTCTGAAACTTCATAAATAAACAAGAAAGCCCAAGCAAAATTGTTCTACAACAAAACAAACCCTCCAAGTACTGGACATGGTAGCAGAAAAGGAATTCTAAGATTTTGATTTTTCAAGATGAAGTTGAAGTTCGCTCAGCAGCTCTGCTTCTCACCCCTCTACTCCAAAACAGGGCTTCTAGAGGACCTCAGAGGCATGAAGAGCTTCCAGATTCTGGGCAAATATCATGATGAGCAGGAACCCTGGTCATGGGTTTATCAGGCAGTTTTGTGGAGTGGACAGAAACTAAACAATAACCCTGACAAGCTGCTTGGTTTCTATTAATACACTTGTGAAATTAAATCCTGACCAAGAAAAATTGTGATGTTATGATCATCCCAGAACCTTCTCTATGCTGCACAAATATTCCCCTAGGATAAGCTATACCAATGCAAATGTGGGCTTTCAGCCCCGGTCTGCTTGTGCAGAGTGGTGCTCCCTTAGTTTTAGATGATTACAACGCCAGTACCTATACTCAAGCTAATAATTGCATAGGGACAATTCACACCCTGGAAACTGCACTAATGTGTGGACTTCACCTAACATAGAAACCTTAATGGGATCACTTTTTCTTCATTAAAATGAGCCTATGGTGCTTCACTCAGGTGTGTGTGGCTGCAATGCAGTCACCTAAAGTTGCATGAGGTGAACACCATAGCTAATTCCTGTTGATTTTAATAAGTTAGGTGCTTAAACCCCTTTATTTGAGCTGAAGTGTAGTCCTGTATCTGAATTATCCTTCAGATGACAGGTAAGATGCCAGGGATGAAGAGGGTGTAGAGTAAAGATCCAAGCAGGTGTGGTAAAAAAGCATTGTGTAAGACTCTAGGAGGCAAAATGCAGTATAACTGACTTCTGCTTAATAGTTGTGACCTGGAGAATAGAAACCCACATAGGGTAGGATTTATTTTTTTCCCTGCAACAATCAGCTTACAGGTCTCCCAGACCTGAAGTACACAGAAAGCTGGTACTGGACAGACAACAAGAAAGCTATTGACTCACTGTGATCTGCTGTGTAACAAACAATTACCTGCTAGAAGAAGGCTGAAGAGCTGGCAGCTGCAGACTGGCCAGCGGGATTTCTTGAGTAAGCAACCTACGCAGAGTCATTAACCTACCTGCACTCCCACGTGCACAGGACAGCATCCCCGCTAAGCCTTTGGGGCACAATTTGCTTTGCTTTTAGGCTATGTCACGTATGGCCACTCTTGGAAGTGCTATGTCTGGGAGGGATACCACATTCTAATGGCTTTTCTCAGTGGCTTCCCCGTCAGTGTGCAGTATTGTGGCTCCAAGTAAGAGCACAGTGCAATCCTTTAAAGAGTGTTTTCCAAGGGTGCTTCCCATGAAAGTCAGCGAATACATCAGTGGAAGCAGAATTAGACCCCGAATAAGTAGGGGAAAAGAAGCACCATATGTTGGAAGGAGATTAATATTATGTAAATAATAAGGCATACAGACATTTTGTGAGTGGGCAGGCCAATCTCATTATTGATCTACAATTAAACCAAACTGTGGGGTCATACCATCCTATTATGTCTAGCAGATTAAACTCAGTTAGGCTGTCTCTTTTCGTTATTGTTTCTGGTGGAGTTTTAGAGCTTTCTTAATTCAGGTTAAAAAATGAGAGGCTTCCTCATAAGCATTTTAATTAACCAGATGAAGAATTCTCTTGCCCCCAGAGACTCACAGTACCAAATGCAAAACTCAGCCCTTCTACCTGTCTCAGACTGTCATATTTCAGCTCAAATAGTGCTTGGGCTCCTTTCATAGCATGACAGAATCACTGAATAGCAGGGATTGAAGGTATCTCTGGAAATCATCTAGTCCAACCCCCTTGGCCAAAGCAGGGTCACTAAGAGCAGGTTGCACAGAATCGTGTTCAGGTGAGTTTTGATTCTATCTCCAGAGAAGGAGACTCCACAACCTCTCTGGGCAGCCTGTTCCAGTGCTCTGTCATCCTCAAAGTAAAAAAGTTTTTCCTCATGTTCAGATGGAACTTCCTGTGTTCTGGTTTGTGTCCATTGCCCCTTGTTCTGCCGCTGGTCACCACTGAAAAGAGTCTGGCCCCATCTCTTGACATTTGTCCTTTAGATATTTATAAGCATTGATAAGATCCACTCTCAGCCTTCTTCAAGTTAAACAGACCCAGTCTTCTCAGTCTTTCCCCATAAAAGAGCTGCTTCAGTCCCCTGACCATCTTTGTAGCCCTCCGAATCTCTCCAGCAGTTCCTTGTCTTCCTTGAACTGGAGAACCCAGAACTGGACAGAGTACTGCAGATGTGGCCTGACCAGGGCAGAGTAGCGGGGGAGGGTGACCTCCATTGACCTGCTGGCCACAGTCTTTATAATGAACCCCAGGATACTATTGACCTTCTTGGCCACAAGGGCACGTTGCTGCCTCATGGTCAACTTGTCCACCAGGACTGCCATGTCCTTCTCTACAGAGCTGCTTTCCAGTAGGTCAACCCCTAACCTGTACTGGTGCATGGGTTTATTCCTCCCCAGGTGCAGGACCTTACACTTGCCTTTGTTAAACCTCATTATGTTCCTCTCTGCCCAACTCTCTAGCCTGTCCAGGTCTTGCTGAATGGCAGCACAGCCTACTGGTGTGTCAGCCACTTCTCCCAGTTTTGTGTCATTAGCATCATCATTTATTCAAGTCAAAATGACAGACAGCAAATCAAACCCACTCTCCTTCCTCATTGACTACTTTGAAAAAAAATGCACCTCTAAAGTTTGATTTTTGACCTAAACATATTCTTTGCACCTGCCAGCGCATGAGGACCAGAATGTATGAGGAAAGAGACCTAAACCCGTGTAGGGAAGCACATTTGGCTGGACCGTGGGACTATGTGCACCTCATCACAGGCATTTTGCCTATCCCAAGCTCCCAGCTTGACAGTAGGGTCATCCAATGTTGTCTCAGGGCTGAAAACCCCAGTCCTTTTGCAGGGCCTCTTCCTGCACCAACTCCTCAGGGAGTTGAGTGGTTGGGTTTCTATAGAGCATGATGATCCTCAGGCAGATGGGGAGCTCCTTTCCAGTCAACAGTAGCTCTTGCCCATGTTCACCTGGCTGCAGCGACTTGTGGTGGGATTCCTGCAGCAAGCTGACCTTGCACCACAGGCCATCCATCATCCTGGCAGGCTTGTTTGAAGAGAGGAACTGCACACCCTCAAAATAGTCATGGGTGAGGAAAGCATGCCCCTCAAGTCCCCCACTCCCCTCTATCCTCCTCTATGTGGAGCTGGCGCAGATCCTGCTCCTTTCCAACTTGTGGGGTAGTGGTGTGTCGTAAGGGTGGAGGAGCAAGTATGGTTTTGGGAAGGGCAGCAGCTCCAAGTGGCGGGGGATGAAGGACAGTGTGCTGGGCAGCCAGGCAGTTGTCAGCTGTCCTTGCAGCGGTGAGTAGTATCCCGTGGCAGGGATGGTAGCAGTGAGCTTTCTTGGCATCACGCTAGGAGCCTTTCAAGAGTGAAAATGAAGTATCAGGTGAATCAATACAGACTTTTCGTTAGATACAATTTACGGTCAACCTAATTTGTTTCCCTGGTGCTCAGTAATTAAGAAGGAAAGTTTAAAATAGACTCCCTAAAACTCTGTGATGTGCTGGCACCAGGGAGCGAGGTGAAATACCCTTTGTTTTATCCGTGGAAAAACTCCTGACAGGGAAGAGCCTATGTGCCAGCTTATGTAATATGAACTGTCCTACACTTAGCAAGGGTATGGATCAAGGGCCAAAAGGGCTGGTCAGGCTAACAAGGCCAGACACTGTAAAGAGATACTGACTGTTTATAAAAAGCATGGCTTTGCGGTTGCAAATATCATATTTCTTCCTGTTCAGGAAGTTTCTGAAGGCAAAGATATTGTGATCCAAAGTATGATTTACAGTAAAATGAAGAAGGATCATCATGCAAGACCTCATGTCATATTTACAAAACAGGTTTCATTTAATGAGGAATGACTTAATAATCATTCCTAAAATATGTGTCATTTGACCATATTTGCTGTCATTTCTCTTCATCATATTGCCATTTTTGTCTTTTCTAGTCCTTCTTCTTTGGCATAGTCCCATGTGAACAGGTAATGTGTCGAAGAATAGCTATCTCTCCCTCAGTGGATTTATACATAGATTCTGATACTCACTGTGATACCTGACTTGGGAGCAGGAATGAAGTCAAATTCTGTCAGATGCTGAAGGCCACCGAAGTTGCCAAATTTTTCATGTTTCCTCCATTTTGCTCGCTGGTTCTGGAACCAGATCTGGATACAGGCAAGGAAAAGGCAGAGAAATGAACAGGAGATGAAGGAGGAACTGCTGACATCCAACTACTTTCCCTAGTCTCTGTGTGAGTGCCAGAAAACATTGACCTCTAGCTCAATAAGACCAGGGACTAAAGAAAAACATTGGGTTCAACACAGCACACTTCACACTTTGCATAGCATGTGGGATTTCTGTATTACCATGACAGCATCTTTTCTCTCACAGCTCACTGAAAAACTAGGATCTCTCTGTTCAAGGAAAGAGTAGGACAGGGTGCAGGAGGTCTTCCAGGGCTCTTCTGGAAAGCAGACCCTTTCCTGGTCAAAGCTTTGCAGGAGTCAAGGCATACAGCATTCTGCTTTCACTCGGAAGTATGATTTGTTGCATGACAGGGCTCTTTCACCGTGTTCCCAAGTCAATAGACTGGAAAAAGACCCACCTAGATATTTTTCTGGGCTGCAATAAAAATGTGTCACCAGTGAAAATATAGCAACAGGGTTCTTCCTATATTTAGTTGGTTACATTTTGAAATTCACATAGGGAACCTACACAGAAGACCCAAGGGGATGCCGCCCAGCAGTCCGAGTATGTTGCCTACAATCTCTTTTGCACCAGAAAACAGACAATAAATTTTCTCAAGGGAATTTCTTCCATCTGTCAGCTAATTTGACCTGCCTGCAATACACTAGTATTGTGCAGCCACGGTAGTGCATCTTGCTGTGTTGTTGTGAAAAGTTGAATCCCCTTTTTACTGTAGTTTCCAGTTGGCCTAGGAACTTGATGTTTGACTGCAAACATTTTTTTCTAGGCAAGTGATTCACATGAACACAAAGTGTTAGAGATCAAAACTAAATGCTGCTGGATGTAAATACATATGTATTTTAAACCCAATAATGAGAAGCTCAATTCTTTCTACATCTCTTGCCTGGGAAGCAATGGGAGTATCAGGAGCCCTCCATTATATAGCTGATATAGCTGAGGTTACTGAAAGGACAGTCCTGTTTGTCTGGCTTTGCACGTGTTTGAGAACTGCTCTGATCCATTCTACCATACAGGAGTTATATGGCAAAACAGCACCATAAAAATGACCTTTCTTTAACACCGACAAAGTGACTGGGGGACTTTTTTTTTTTTTTCCCAACCAGCTTTCTAGAACTAAAATGATTTCTAAATGTCCACTCTGAATTTCTTTTACTGGGATTTAAACATATTCCTCCATGCTCTGTCTACCACAGATATCAAGTGACTGATATAATTTATTCTCTGCACCCTACTAACCTTCATTTTTTTTCCAGTGTTTCTGAGCTATGGCATTGAGGCAGAGCACAGTATTCTCATGTGTGTTCATGCAAGTCACACCAGTGCTAAAGCAAGGGTCAAGTCCTTCCTTAATCCTGCCTGTGATTTCACAAAAGACTCATTTACCCTCTCAGTGGTCAGCAGATTGTCCAAGGAAACAAGGAGTAAAACAGAGTGCAGAGGGTGGGTAGTGTGCCCCATGTTGTTAATCTGGCCTGCAGTTGTTACTCTGTAAGATTGTCCCTTTCTTGTTCTCTTGCACATGACTGATGATCCAGAGCTTGCAGTGCTAAGGAGTCAGTCTTTTCATTATTTTCCAGTCCACTAAACTTCTTACCACCTCATAACACTATAATTAAAGATTTTACTGATTATGTAGTTTGAATACACCTTTGTGTCAGTAAATGGTTCCTTTGAAATGTCCTCATTTGCAGATGAGCATCCGTTGCAGACCTAGATTTTTGTCTACTAGCACATGCTATTGAAATCTGCCCTGTTTTCTTATTCCAAGCAGGTCCAAAACAAGGTCCATACAATGACATGCCATCAACGTCATTACCTTTATCAACCAAATACATAGAACCAGAGAACATAGATTCATAGAATTGTTTAGGTTGGAAGGGATCTTTAATGTTCATCTAGTCCAACACCCCACCATGGACAGGAACATCTTCCACTAGATGAGGCTGCTCTAAGCTCTGTCCTTAAACAATTCCAGCAATGGGACATCCACAACGTCTCTGGGCAACCTGTTCTAGTGTCTTGCCACCCTCATTGTAAATAATTTCATCCATACAAACAATCTAAATCTATTCTCTTTCAGTTTAAAACTGTCACCGATAATACCATAAAAAGATGAGTTTGTCAACATCTATTTTCCATAAACCAGTGTTCATAAACATTAAATATACTACCCTTTCTTTAATTCTTCATTAACAGAGACTCATATCAGCTTTATCACTGTTTTGGCAAAAATCAATGTTTGGCTGACAGGACAGTCATTGTCTGGTCGTCCTGTTTAACCTTTAAATACTGACATAACTTTAACTTTCTTCAAGACCCCTGGAACTTCCCTTGTGCTCTAGGACTGATTAATTATCAACACTGCTTGCTTCTCAAGCAGCTTTTTAAAAACTACTGGAGGTATGTCACTTGGATGTCTGGATTTAAATATATCTATCTGTAGCAGCTGCTGTTCAATATTGTCCTTATGGAAAATGTTACATCATCATTGTATGATACTACCACCTTACCTGACATATTTCCAAGGACAGAGCAGAAATTATGACTGAATATCTCTGCCATTTCTGCATTATCCTTGACAGTCCCGCTGTTTCCATGAAGTAACAGATCAATATATTTCTTCACTATTTTTTGTTTGCTCTTAATGGACTTCTATTGAGTTCCTGATGATCCTTAATTTTTCTTACCAAAGCTTTGGCCTGTATCCTTCTGCTTTGCTTATTAATTTTTTTATAATGTATTGTTTCTAATGTTTAATCATCCAACATTCTTCATTTTGTGTTACATGTAGGCATACACACCTGCAGAGATATAATTCCATCTATCCTCTTAAACTGTTTCATAGCAATCATAGCTGTGTTTCTTGATTGGAGGACACAAGCTTTCTGCACAGTTATGAAATGTTTCACATGGCTACCCAAGGGTTGCTCTCCTCTTTTTCCCCAGTTAAATTATCTCTCTGAGGTGATTTGATTTATACTGCTTTTAGTTTTGTCAAAACTATTATTTTGACATACTAAGACTATATACAAACTCTCTGCACTCTATTTTGTTTGTATTTGACAAATGCAATCAATGAGAATTATAACAGCTTGTAACTTGTACCATAGTGACCGCTAATTTTTAGTTCTGAGTCCAGTTTCCCTTTATCAGCCAAGAAGAGGTCAAATGCAGAATTTTCTGTGTCATGTGTAACACTGTCTGAAATGGGAATTTGCCATCTTCTATTCATACACAAGGGGCTTTTTACTTCATGTTCATGTCAGGTTGATGTTTCCTTCCCCTCCCCCTCTTCTATCATCATTTTTTTTTTTAAATAGAAGATGGTTCTGTTCTTTCATGTAGTTCGCTGTTCTGTTGGGAACACTGACTAGTAGCCCGGCTTGTGCTTTATACTATTGGGAATGAGTTGTGGGTGCACTGATATTACTAATGGTCTTATTATGGTTATGCTGTTCCATTTTTCCCCATAACTATGAAGCAATATCATCATGGTTAGTCAATAGTCCCAGGCATGTCATAGTCAATAAACTGCTCTGTGTTGAACTTTGATTGCTAGAGTGGGATATGCACATAGAAGTATGCTGATCGCTCTAGCATTATGTCAAGTACAGAAACTGCCTTGTGCAAAAATCATCACAACAGTTCCTGGTAAACAACACCAAATTCCAATACACAGTGGTATATATATGTTAATGTAGCAGATTTCATATATAGTAAACATTTGGGGTCAATTTTCAGCTCAGTCAGCAAGAGTACATTACAGCTAGGGGAACTGATTTCCATGCACTGAAATTACAGCCAAGGCATTTATAGTCTGTGATATCAAAACACAGAAGAGTAAGAAAGCATTTTCATTTGGGCAGTTATTTTTACTTTCTTTTGAGACCCTGTAGAAGATGGATGTGGATGACAGTTCATACTGGATGGACATTAGTCTATAAAAGGTTGATAAATGATTAATAAATATTTTCATAAATGGCTGCTTTGTTGCTACAAAGTTCAACAGGTTGTGCATAGCCATCTGTAATTCCTGTTTAATATGCATTTAGTATGCTTAGAGCTCCTGTTCTCCCTTTGATTAATCCCATTTGGTTAGTCCCAGCTGGGTGACAAATACTTTTTCCCCTGTTTATAAAAAGAGAACAATGATACTGGCCTCCTCTGTAAGGCAACAGAGAGGTCATGTATTTCATTTGCATTGTCACCCAGGCATAAACTGTTAAGAAAGTACTCTGAATGAAGAATTGGTGCAGTGAGCATAGCCCTTTTGAGACACAATGTACCTGAACTCTGGCTTCTGGGAGGTTTATCTTTGCTGCCAATTGATTACGAATATGGACATCCGGGTAGTGAGTCACTTGGAAAATCTTCTCCAGTTCCTGGAGCTGCTCAGCTGTGAATGTTGTCCGGATTCTTCGTTTCCCTTTCCTCTCAACTGTGCAAACAAAGAAAGGCGTGTCACGTTTTATAGAAAAAGGCCACAGGGCCACAAGAAGATTCAGAGATCCATTAATTTCTATAAATTGCTATGGAACTGGCATGGCACTTCCAACACTTTTGTGTGGAAGCCCCAACCCTGGGAATGTTCAAGGCCAGCCGGGATGGGGCTTTGAAGAACCTGCTCCTGTGGGAGGTATCCCTGCCCATGGCAGGGGGGTTGGAACTCAAAGATCTTTAAGGTTCCTTTCAACTCTAACCATTCTATGATTCTAGACATCTTCTTATCATAGGTGCTGTCTCCTGACCCAGCAGCGAATGTGAATGAACTCCTTTATCATTCAAGGACTGAGGCAAAAGTGCCCATTTGAATGTTAATTCCATTGATGCACTACATGTCAAGAGGTACAAAACCATATGTATTTTAAACACAGCCCTGCAATGTGTTTTGTCATCAGAGTCCTTTAGTGCTGGACCAACCTTTGACCCCTTTTTTGCTCCTGTCTGTCACTCACATGCATACATCTGTTGTTAATTTATAATCCCTTGTTATCTATTTATGAAGAAACCCTTTGTGTAAATGGCATGAAAAAGTAGATATTCCATTTTGCCTTGGTGCTGTTCTCATGCCTGTAATGAATCACCGTCTTTCTTTCAGCTGATAAATTTTCCATCACTATCTTTTCCAGTCATACTGGTCTTACTAAGCCTTCCTCAAGCTCTTAGGTATTATCTTTTTCCATTGTCACTCTATCAATTTTGATGAATTTACTCCTCCTGTATGCCAGCAAGATCAAAGATCACCCAAAACGCATGAATGTTTTGGAGGGATGTCAACCATTCCAGAGTGACTGCCACTCTCTGCCCCTACCATTCCTTTGGCAGTATTTAGGGGTAGTCAGCAGTTTCATTGCAGTGTGACAGTGGCATTAAAGATCTTACTTACATGAAAATTAATGGTATTCTGACTGCATGGCATGGAGACTTTCTAAATAAACTTATCCTTGAGAAGTATAAGGCCTTAAAACCCATGGAGCAGCATATGTTCAGCCTCATCCCAAGGCTGGAATCCTCTTTCATGCACAAATGGAGTGTCTTCTAGCTGACACTGAACCACCATTGCAAAAAGCCATGGCCCAAGAACTAAGTCACAATTTTTTTTTTTTTATACTGAGCTTGGAAAACTGCAGCCTGATAGAAGCATAAAAATTCTAGCATCACTGGTGACTACAATGAGCATACTACTCAGTGACCTGAAGTGATTGGCAATGATACCATGTTGCTTGAGAAAAGAGTCTTTTTGAACAAGTGCTTTTGATCTTCCATGATCTGATGACAACTACCAATTCATTCTATGTAACTAGACGCATACACTTCCTAATGCGAACAGTTAACCAGAGAAAGTTAGTTTAGTCCCTCAAAGAGACTTGGTACCTTTTTTCCCCCTTTTGTTCAGCCATTGGCATAACCTTTTACTTTTAGGGGCTAAGCACCTTGGCCAACATAAACTGGGCTCTGTGCCAACCAGAAAATAATATTATTCACTCTGTAATTGAAACTTCATTGTGACTCTGTTGACACAAAAAATAGAGACTAAAAAATTCTGCCCACTGACTTGGTGGGAAGGGGCCTAGGACACAATATCTGGGGACCAGTAAGTGAATATATTCCATTGTGAATATTTCATCTTTTCTAAAGATTTCAGGTACTTTGAAAGGAAACCAGTCATGCAAGAATAACTGAGGAGTGTCATTTATCATGAACGCTGTCAATACTCCCATTTCTCAGAAACAACCTAATAAAGCTGATGTCCAGCACAGTTAAATCCATATCATTACACTTTTCACCAGCCTATCAAAGTACTGCTCATTAGACTGCAGTGCTGGCTTCAGCCCCAAGGTAAAAGTGTTATTTGCATTGAATCTTGCTGGCACTACTGGGACAGAGATCTGAAAGGAGAAATATTTTTGTGCGCTTTGGCTCAAGATGGCACTGGTCACTCTCTCCTAAGAAGCCCCAATTACAAAGTTATATCTACTTGAATTTCCAAAAGATAGCTGTAAGAGGAATTTATTGCTATATGGATTAAAAGGGAAATATCAGTGCTGAGAAAATGAATTTCAGGACACTGTGTCCCTTGTAGATATGGTAGAGCTAACAGTTCATAATGGTGTCTCATCTGAAAGATTTTCAGCTCACACCTCTCTTTGGGGACTGGCCTCCGTATCCTCCTGGGACATACTGCAAACAGGTACAGATTTGTACAGATTGAGTACAAAAGTGATGTTTTGTTAAGCACATCAGGTTCTATCATACAGTAGTGAATCTCCCTGTTATATTTGTGTCATTACAATGTGTGATATTTATATTTGTCTAGCACAGGGCGATTCATACAGCAAATCCCAACGAGTGAACTTTGTCCTGACCTTGTCATGGTCTCAGAAATTTGAAGCCTACTTGAGATGTCCTGTATATCCTCCTGAACACTGAGGTCTGCTCCTGCCTCTATCCAGGGTAGAAGACTGGCTCCACCAGCCTGGGAGAAGCTGCAGTCTACCTCCAACATTTCCTGAGTGTAGCAAGAGATCTGAAGTCCATCTGTGACCACATCCTTGTTCCTGTGGTCCCAACTGTACATAAACATCTAAGATGCTGGCAGGGTTCTTTTCCTGCCAGGTTTTGTATTCCCGGGCAGCCTATGTACCTTCTAGTAATCAGAAAGTCTTCAGGAGAAAGAGAACAAACCTGCCTACTTCCCCAAGATTTGTGAATTAGCAGAAGACCTTTTTTTTTGAACAGGTTAACGAACTGAAATATAATTTCATAACTATGCAAAGGAAGAAAGAGACTGTCTACATTTTAAAATCTCAGATGTCAAATCAGATTGGAAAAAAAGAAGTATATTTTAATATTCTGTCAGAATACAGCAAATAATGATTTAGCCCAGTATAATCCCTTCTGTCTCATACATTAATTTGACTGTATAGAAATGAAATGATTGAGGTGAATCATGATGGGATTGAAGAGAATGCCAAAGACTAGCTGGACCAGACATCATCATAGTGGGCACCATGCCAGGTGAAAAAGCATAGAGAAAAAGCTTATATACACCAGAGACTGAGATGACAGTGTGAATATCCGTCCTTGGCTACCATCTTAACTAGATGTGGGTGCTGGGCTGACGCTTAGAGCAGAGTCCATTGGATTAGTCAGCCTACTGACAGACTCAAGAAATCAGCTGTTAAAAGCTATGGAATATCATCTCTACAGGGCTAAAATGTGGATCAAACTCAGTAAAGAATATGAGTCTAGAAGGAGCTGCAGTCTATTCTACAAAGAATTTATGAGAATGAGAAGACAACGGCTGTGCACAGCTGGTGTAAGTGTGGGAAGTCACTTTTAGTTGGGACATCTTATGATACCTGAGAGCTGAACCCATTGCCTTGAACCGTACAGTATATTAAATTGTTCTGGAGATGGGATGGGGAATGGATCTGCCAGATAATCTCTTACTGTACTCTGTCCCACTGACAGCTAAGAAGTGTCCAGGAACAGAGAGCATGACTTCAGAGAGAATAGGCTTGTGAGTTTCTGGTGTCTCATATCAGCTTCTTTGGTATGAAAATGACCCAGATAACTTGCTGACAGGCAAAAGAAACTCCCCATCAGTTCACTCTTACATCCTCTGCATTTTTGCATCTTGAAAGGTGAACTGTTTTACAGACAAAACTCTTATGTAAGGGAAGGATCTACAGAGTGCTCAGAAGTGTCAATCCTACTGAAACCAGATTTTTCAAAGCTGAAACTCATCAGATTAAACAAAATACAATAACACAAGGTCAGCTATGGGCCAGTAGAGACTGAAGGACAGGCTTTGATTTCAACTGGAAATGAAATTAAATTGCTAACAAAATAGACTCCTGAGAACTAATCAAGGCTTTTGCCAGTAGGAAATCTAGAAGAGCATTTTTTTTTCTATAAGTAATCAGTCATTCTATTTTTATTTTTATTTTTATTAAAAAACCCCAAAACTATGAAAAATAGGACTGTACATTAACATTTCCTCTTCCAAGATGAAACTTTCTCTGACTGTAGCTTTGATACTTCCCCTTGTTTTGGGACATTAGCTTAGAGATCCCATAGCAAACAACAGCATTCAGAATTACAGTCTAATAAAGAACGTGGGTGGAAGATATAAGACTAGAAAGTGTTGGAAGTGTAACATCAGCTTTACAAACGTGGCTCTCAAGTCTCTGGGGAAATAAGACTCCGTCTGAGTTTCCTGAGCTATTTTCTATGTAAAAGATGGGCATATTCAAGTGTGCTTTTATACTCTGTGAAAGTCATTTGCAGGTTAGCTGACTGCTGAAACCGAGCCTGAAACTACCAGGCAGCTAAATATGTCAGGTTTTGCAGATGCTTAGAGATACAGCTGTCTATATATTGTCTTACTGTTGACATTGGAAGAGGCAGATTCTCCATGCTGATAAAGCATGATTATAGCTCCTTTAAATTCAGTAACAGGCTCCATTTGTCTTCTGCAAGTGTGGCTTTATTATTAGGTCAGACTTGGAGCAAATTTAAACATTTGGATTTTGTAGAAATACAGATTCATATTGAAGATGCACAGGAGGAGATCAACTGGTGCAAGTTGCAGCAACGAAAATTCTGATAGCATAATAGGAAAAAAAAAATTATCTTGAAGGTAGTGTGATGTGGGGCTGGAGAGGCTGAGAAAGTCTCCATCCTTGGAGCTATTCTAAACTTGACTGGAAAAAGTCCTTAGCATCCTGATTTAAGCTGGTCCTGCTTAGAGTTGGACAAGGTGGTCTCCAGAGGTCTCTCCTAATCTAATTTTATGATGTGATCTTTGCCTTTCAAATATCCACATGATGTGAAGCTCCCCTTTGTCATTCCTTTTGTAAAAAGTACAGGAATATCAGCTCAAGGAGTCTGATTTGCAATTGCTTATTTACGCAGTTTTATCTTAGCATATTATGGCTTATTTCCAGTGTCTGATATAACACAGGTACAAGATATTAGAGCTATGAGTAAATCAATACCAAAGACTACTGCTTGTACCTGAATTTGCTAAGTAAAAATACGCAGCTGCGGCAGTGCCGTACTTAGGCAAATTCATTCTGGACTGTAGTGAGTAGGCAAATAGCCTATGGTACATCTGGTACTGCTGTTTCTCAGTTGCCCTGTGTACCTGAACCAGGGGCATACGTGCTACCTCAGTGAGATCTCTGCAATTGTATCTTCAATTTGCACTTAACCCATTAGCGGGCTAAGACTATATCAAGCCAATACTTGCCCTCATTACAAGGGTGCATACGTTGGAGGGATAAGGAACTAAAAACCCAAGAGAAGGGCTAGAAGTCAGTGCTGGTTCACATTTGCATTGGAGTATATATATATCATTTTATCTTGCTGCAATCCTCTTTGTCGTTTCTGGACAGACACCTTCTCACAGTGTGCGATTACCAGAGCCAAAGATTTTCCTGCTTCTTTAACAAGAAGAGAGAAAGCAGTTACCTAAGCAAGCAAGAAGCTTTAGCTAAATATCCTCAGAAATATATTTTTCTTTGTGTAACAAAGTTGACTGTATCATTTGTTTCTCAGAAAGAAACTCAGGGGCTTTGAAAAAGAGCCTCATTATACCTGGTGAAGTTCTGTTTTTCTCTTTTAGCCTCTTTTATAGAAGTTCCTCTCTCTTTTAATTCAGGCAATTACAGATATGTGGGTCTCCCAGGCAGTTCCTTCTCATGGCTTTTCTGAACATTACTCTCTTGTGGTGACATTCTGCTCAAGGCCGCCAAGCCCACAGCAAAAACAATTGAAACCGTATCAAAGAGTTATTACAAAGTGCTGATGGCATCAAGACAAAACGTGCTCGTCTGTGTACAGAGATGTGCCCATGGCGATCCCTCTCCTAGTTAAAGAGGTGGCTCGTGGCTTCCAAAAGAGCTTGCGCTGCAATATTTAGGTAGGAGTATGGCAGTGTGGCTAATCTTTATTAAAGTGGTTTTCCAGCCTTTGTTAAGAAGGAGTGCCATAGCCAGCGAGACTGATTCTAATTTAGGATCTAGCATTTAGCATCCAGCTGCTGACCATTCAGGCACTGAAGAAGTTAAGGCAGAGCAGCATGACTTGAACTTTTAAAGGCTTGACTTCCCTCCCTTCAGTCTAGAACTCCTTGATGGAGAGTTGTTTCCACCCTGGCGTAGAGTACAGCGCCTAATTGCTTGACAGCAAGGCTGAAATGCAGAGAGGCACAGCCTTTAGGTGATGTGAGCAGGAATGCTAAACATACCAGTCCAGAAACCTCTTTAAGCAAGCTGTGCGGCAGCGGCCAGGGGAATTTCTTAGTCTGTTTGTCAGAGGAATCGGCAAGGAATAGACAGTTTATATGAAACCATTCATGTGGACAGTTCATTCTGGAGGATGGTGCTTGCCATCAGCCTAAGCCCCTGATGAATTTAACCCTTCCTATCTGTCAGCAACGATAGAACAGTGTTTACAAATGCTGCTGCCCTGAAACAGTGCTGTCTGTAGCTGTGGCGCAGCCAGTGGTCAGCAAAGTATCTCGAGCAAGAAGCATGCAGGCCATGGCTTGAGTGACCCCAACTGACATGGGGATGTATTAGTCTCCATCACCTGATGTCAATTCTGTACCCAGTCTAAATAACCTGCATCGTCATGAACTCCTTCAGGTCAAAGTGGATTTTGGGTAAGTATACTGGAACCGGCTGCCCAGAGAGGTGGTGGAGTTTCCTTCTCTGGAGACATTCAAAACCCATCTGGAGTTGTTCGTGTGTGACCTGATCTAGGTGTTCCTGCTCTAGCAGAGGGATTGGACTAGATGATCTTTCAAGGTCCCTTCCAATCCCTGATATTCTGATATGTGTAGCTTCCCCATCAGCTAAAGCTCAGGCTTGAAAATCACTTTCTGTGAACGTTCATCCACTGCCAAACTTCACCTTGAAGATCAGAGAGCAGTGATCATCCCAATCCAATAATGGTTCTCACTGAGGAAAACATGTTCCTCACCACTATCCTCACACTCTGGTCAACCACCTTTGTCAGGAAACAGCCATTTGGCCATAATAGCTTGTTTTCTACTTTATTTCTGCTCTTTGTGGTTATTTGTGCCCACAAACCTCTAGACATCAATCAGGCATGCTTGTTTACATCCCTGCCTCAGAGTCTGTGCTCCTTCCAAGAAAGCATAATTCCATCATTATTTTAGTGTGTAGTCTCTGCTAGCAGTTTCCCATCTCAGCATAAAGCACTTGCTAACACAGTAGGTAAAAGACCTGCCCTCAATTTTAAAGAACAGTAATTAAAAGCACCAAATCCCAGGGATGTAATGAAAAGTTCCCAGACAATTTAGGAGAAACCAATAAGTGCTATAAAGACCTTTGAAATGAACTTATGATGTGCTATCCACTTTATAAGTGGCCATATTACACCTTTTTGACTAGCAGGAACAAATTAACCTCTGGGTCCTGCATAGCGTACCCTTTGGATCCAAAATTCCCAGGACAGAAGGGGCTGCTGGAAGCAAACTTTCAGTGTTAATGTTTACTTTAAAAAAAAATAAAAATGAAGAAACAACAGAAACAGAATTTAAGGTAGTCCCTCCAACTGCTGACAGACTTGCTTTTTTCAGTGCTTACTTGTATCGGTGAGACTTCTGCGTGAACCTAGTCTGGTGAGTGGGAGTAAAGGATTCAGGTTTCATACCTTTCATTTAATATCGTGGGTGTGATTATAAACAGTCAGTCTTCAAAGAGTAAGAAAAGCAAAGAACCAGCCTGAAACAATGCCTCAGGTAAACCCACTAAAGGTCAATGGCACACCGCTTTTTAAAATGTATATAGGAATACTGCACTTCAGAGACACAGGGCTGCAGGGACTATTCACACTGACAAACAGACGACTGGGAAGAGAGCTAATGGCAGCAAAATTATATATGTAAATTTATATATATGTATATAAAGGCATTTATTCTTTACTACCGCTTTTCCATTTCATTTAGAATGTCTTCCTTTTGTTTTGCAGGACAATAGGATGCTTGTGCCCTGTTCCTCAGTCCCACTGGCATATTCCGGGCAGCCGATAATTATCTGGGATTGTGACTATACAGTGCTTCATTTTCTCTTGAGTGTTTTGTAAATGTACTAAGGTAAGTCAGCATATTGGGGAAAAGACTGTTCTGCGAGAGATAAACTGTGCTGCTTCACAAGGTTACATGGATTTGACCACATTGTCCACAAATGAACAGTACAAATGAATTTATGGCTTCAGAGAAAACATAAGCACTAAGCTAATGATGCCTGCAACCGGCATCAATACACAGGGTACAAGACTTACACTGGAAATTCTCCAGGACTGACATAATCTCTATATTTCCTGTTGTCTTTATGATAATTGCCATCAGAATTTGTCAATTTTGGGATCAAAGATGCTATCACAATTATAAACCTACTTGATTATTAACAAGATCCTTGATCTCCTGGTCAGCAATGTGCAGAGGATTTTTTTTTCTACAGAAATATTTGGATGATGTTGACTCAGTGTGGCAGTGTCTTCTGCAGTGAATAATGGAGACACAAGCTTCAGGGGATAATCCTGGTTGTTCCCATGACCTGAAAACTCCAGTATCTGGTGGAATTAGTAGCCAGCTTTGTTTATGAAAGTCTGATCTACCTTGTACTTGAATTATTGCCCAGAGAAGAAATCCTACAAGACAGAGCATCTGCCAGTGTCTTAAGGTGATGCTGCTTTCTGGCATATACAAGGCACTGACTGCTTCCTTGCTGGAGCAGGGAAGTGGAACTGTCATCTATGAGAAATGCTGGGTGCATTCAGCCACTGCCTTTGGATGTAAATAGTTACAGCGCACACAGAAAAATGTATAGAATCAAAACCAGCATGTGTAAAAGACATTTCAAAAGAATTTCCCATGAGGATCTGAACTAGGTTGGGATCTTGTATGTGGCAGTCTCCAGCAGGAGCTGCCATAGGTCAGACAGGCATGGGCACATATAATCCTCTTGGGCTCTGGTCCTTGGTTGTCACGAGCTGGTTAAGTCCCAAGAGTGTCACACAGAGCAAAGAAAAGGAATTAAAAGGGAAGCGGAAGGTCAGTATTTAATTTGGGGGTTTACATGAACATGTTGCTGTGATGCTGCAAAGTGGCAGCAATTAATCATTTCACAGAGAGCTGGCTCAAGCTGAAGTCCGTACCCACAGCTCCAAAGTAAGGCCTCTATCAGAATGGTCTCCTTCTAAAACAGGTTTCATCAGTGCTGTCTCTGAGAGTCAGGCTTTCCCAAAAATTTCTGCTGAGCCTTCCATGCAGAATGCTGCAAGTGAAAGCACCCAGCATTCAGAACAAAGGCTTCCAAAATCAAATGGGGGCTTAGCAAAATGAAATGCTACTGTCAGCATATAGCATATGAGAGCTTTTCTCTTTTTTTTTGCTTACAATGCAGCCTCCAAGTTCAAAGTGCAAGAGGCATTGCTCTCTGTAAATGTCTTGTGATAAGGGCATAAACTGTTTAGTTTAAATGACACTGCATTTCTAAACCACTTAGTCACAGAAGCCATTTTGTGGGAAAAGCAAGTTTTGAGGCATGCTACAGAGTTATGGGCTTGACTAGAAATGTGCTCCAATTCCACACTCGGGGACGCTCTTGCTATCTCAATATACCCATGAAGTTCATACTGCCGTGACCTACTCATCATCTTTGTCTTCCTATCCAAAAAAGCACCAAACCCCAGCCCTCCTGCATCCAAGGTGATTGCATTGCATGCTTGATTTCTTCTGCTCCCTGACAACTATACAGATGCATATCTGTAGTCAGAGCTCATGCTCACAAATTAGTTGTGGGCATGAGAGCATGAGTAGGTGTTTTATATAGATAGAGGCAGTTTGTGAGAAAGGGCTGAGGGAACACCCAGCCAAGGACTTCTGATGTCTTTCACATCAGAAAGCTCTCCTGCCGGTGAGACTGCTACTGTTCTCCTGCATGTTTGTTGTAGGCATCCATGGTGGGGATGTAAGGGAGGTTTTGAGGACATCTTGGAATATGCTGTGAGCATTTGGCACTGCCGGGTGCCATGTTAGAGGACCTGTAACTGACATGCTAGCTATCATACTGAAAGCATGCCTGAAGCACCACAGAGTCACTAGATACAGAAGTAGAAATAACTTGAATCAGCTTGAGCTGTAAGGATTACAAACTGCTCCCATGGATGGTACCAGTCCACCTCTCCCACAAGTGCTGCTGCCAACCTCATCTGGGAAAGGAGACTCCAGCCACAGCCAAAGCAGGAGAAAAAGAGATGCCAGCTCTTCCCCTCTAACATAAAGTGGAGAACGGATGCTGAAGTTTATGGTGTTGGTAAGGATTTTAAAACCAAGCCTCCAGCTCTCTGCTAAGAATAACACAGTGCGTGAACGGGATCCGAAACATCATTGTGCACTGCAGGGAAAATGCTAGTCCAGTGCTTTAGGATCCTCCCCCCTCCTTCAGCCAGTTTCTATCAAAGGCTCAACAACTGCAGGAACCAGTAGTCTAGAAAATGGCAGATCATTAAACCTCTGCTTGGTTTCAAAGCTCTACTGCCACCAGGGAACAGAGAGATTTTGTTTAAAATGAGTTTAAAATATGAGTTGTCTTTGAAAAAGCCTGCTCAGCTGAGCTCAGTTTTGTGCAGAAAATTACATGCTTCCCCACCTGCTTTGCTGATGAAGCTGGTACCAAACTCTGTGCTGGTCAATGAGGCTACACACAGAGTTGGGACACCTACCTCCCTCCTCTATCACCCTGAGAAAGCCACCTCCCATCTCTGGTGTGGTCCCCTCAGTGAGGGCTCCCTCCTGCACTCACAGGCAGCCCTAAGTACCAGGTACATACCAACGTGGCTCTTCTGCAAGGGGAAAGCATGATATTGCCCTGCTGCCATCAGCTGCTTGCAGCTTCCAGCACAGAGGCAGGCTAAAATATCTTGTAATGCTTCTCTCTGCATCAAAGCAGATGCTGTCTTGTGCAGGAAGAGGAGGTGACAGCAGCTTGTCACAAGACTCATGCATTCCATAGCAGCGGCACCAGGAACAAGGCATTTCTTTCAAATATATTTTACAGAAAGAAATGTTTCATCTGCCAACTTGTAGGGTAGGGCCTGAGGAAGATGTGTGGATCTAAGTGAAGCCAGCTGAGTTACCCCGCATCTGTGGCCACATGAGCCCATTAGGAGTCTTCAATGGACTTAATTGAAATTGTTTGGGTTTTTTTTTCCCCTTCGAAAAGGGTGAATAATAACAAACTATGCAGGAAACACCTTACTGCTGCTATTGAGAACTTGTTTCCTGGAGCGTAGTATGATCATCTGTATTAACCTTTCCTAAAACACAAAAAAAAAATTAAAGCAGTTTTTGTCACATGCTACTAATATATTGCAGTATGTTTGTTAGGAACTTGTCTTTCATCCTGCTTAGCTTAAAGTCTCTGGGTGACATATTGGTAAAATATATTTGTATTGTCCTTTGCTTCGGCTAAGGGATAGAATAGCCAAATCAAGAGACCATTCTACCGGTGCTCACAACTAATGAAATTAGCAGACCTACCAACATGGCCAGGCTTGAAAATTGTGGCTGACACATCCTGCATGCCAGACCTATTGCACATTGACAGTTTGCCTGTGCGCACGCTGATGACCTCTTCATCACCTGTGCAGTGGGTCCAAGGTGTAAAGAACACGTCAAGCTTATTCGGCGTGTTTAGCAGCCTTGCTCCCCATGTTGTGCAATGCCCATTTACCAGGAAATGGGCATTGCACAACCTAAGGAGCAAGGCTGTTGAATATGGTAACTCCCTAGATTGCCACCCCAAGAAGGAGGACAATAAACACCCCAATCACTAAAATTGGTAGGGTTGTCTGGCAGGCCTGAGCTAGGTCTTTAGTTCAAATGGTGGGTCTCCATGGTTTTGATGGCAAAACTGAAGAACCGTCCCCGTGACTCAGACAAGAGCTTAGCAGTAGAAATATTTGTGATGTCTGTTGCTAGGTATTGCCATGTACATGATTGTAAGAAAACAGTGGTTTTGGGTAGTCTGGGAGAAAGTTTGGATGTAGAGGCACTCACCATGAAGTGGGTGATCCACTGGGAAATCGCATAGCTGATCTTCCTCTTCCTCGTGTTTTCTTTTGCATTCCAGGTGTTCACTTGCTGTGTCCTCACCCAAGAGAGCAGCTGGGCTGTCAGTAGGTCTCCTGCAGTGAGCTGCGTGCATTTTCTTTGTCCTGGCCAGGGGTGTAGCACATGTGGCAGGGAGAAGCATTTTGGTTGAAGGTAAGTCACAGTCTAAATGACTCCTGCTGCTGGAATCTGTGAAAGATACAGCACAAGACAGCTTTGAATAAAGCAACTGTTGTTCAATGCACCTTCAAGTTTGTGTGAAAAAAAGAAGCATTACCATTCAAACCTGATCATATTTAAAATAGCCTTCTGTGCTCTGTATCAATGCCAAGACAGCCCTATGTTGCAGGGACATAGTTCTGGTGAATTTGATCCCAAAATCCAGCCTGTTCTGTCTTCCACCTTAAACCTTTCAATGGTCCTTGTGGGTGATTTTCAAAGAGGACTGTAGAAGTAAGGAAACACCACCAAATGATCAAGAAAGCTCAGCTTCTTTGGTAGTATCCAAATCAATGGCTGCCTTTTCTGAAGAACTCATGAGTAATGTAGATGTGGAGCTGCTCTGAAAATCTGTCATCAAGATTGCTGTGAAATTTGCTGGAACCTAAACACTTTTAAAAATCTGGTTCTTTCTTAAATCTTCCTGTAGGTGCATCTGCCCTATAGGAAGATGGGCCAGAGTATAGGCTAAAGGTCAGTGTCTTCCCTGATTCAGGTCTGTTTGTCCTTTTTTCTACACCTGGTCTACCTGTCGCTCAGATTTAGGCATCAAATAATTCTAAAGACAGCATTTGCCCAGGCTGTCAACATTTTACATCTGCCTTTGTGACAGGTGATATTGGTAAAATCTAGGAAGGCACGGACAGTCAACTCACCTTCATGAAATCACCTGCACACTCTCATTGACAAGACAAATAGAAGTGCATATTGGCCCATTTCCATGAAGTGCAACCATAAGGTTAGCTTAGATTTGAGCATGGGTATTACAAACAATCTCAGCGGTAGCTGAAGGTAACCTCAGCAGCAACCAGTGGTGATGTGCTGTGACACTTGATCTTGAGTGATGATGAAACAGATCACGGAAGACACAATCTTTCTTCTGCCATGGTGTTGCTGTATTGCTAACACCACCATCTCTGTGTGTAGTAGAGGCACTGCAAAGATCTTTCAGTTTAGTTTTCTGTCCTCATGAATGTAGTTTGAGTCCTTACTCTTTTTTCTAAAGGTCAGTGAACTTTGCAAAGCCATACACTGAAATACAACATGCTGAGAAGCCTTGTGGTTCAAGGCAGTGGGTTGCCTGTGGCTGTTGGCACCCCGAGGGAGGTATAACAAATATTACCATTCTCTTACCTGCTCTTTTCTACATTTAAGCCATAAGGCCCAATCCTGAGTGTTTTATGCACTGCCTTTCAGAGATGCAGTCAAGGCTTAGGCTTGACTCTTTAGACACAAGATAATCGTGTCTGTCCTGCTTTAATGGCAAACCTGGGGTTTGATCTAGTTTTCACCATGCCTGGAACTCTTTGCATGTAAAGGCAGAGTAAGAGACAACACGGAAGCATAAGTGAATCATTTGGGGAATTTATGTTCCCCACTTAGCATGACCCTGAAGTGAATGTGATGGGACAGGTTTGTCTGCTTTTACCACCAAAGAACACTAAAATCTTAATGCAATAATGGACTGCACTCCAGAGCAGTGACCCACATCTAGGCTGTAGGATTTGCAGCAGCTGTTCCCCACTCCCCTACCGTATCTAAATAGCAGCAGGTTTGAACTCCAACAAGTTGTACTAGAAGAAACTCCATTTTTTAATATATATTTTACTAGCATCTAGTATTGGCAAAGCATCTAACTTTTTAGACGTGTCAGAGTTTTGTTTTCTGAACAAATAACAAGTTCTATTTGTAACCAGCCTTGGAGCCACGATAATTATAACATCTGGAGACAAAGTGACCAATTCTGCCCTGAGTAAAAACCCTACATAGTAGGAATTTTACAGAGGGCTGACACTGACATGAAGAAAATGCAGTTACAAGAGCTCTGGAAATTAGCCAAAGCCTCATGTCAATAGAGGATGATTGTTCAAATGTTATCCTTTCAAATTATCACCAATCTTTGGGTAAACTTCTAAACACAGTTATTTGTGTCCAGCCATGCAGACCTTAAAAACTGTGTATGAGGTCCACCTCTCTATTTGAGGCATAACATGCAAAATAGGACTCATTTAATCCCTTTATGATCAATGAGGTTTGAATTTCCTGGTGAGAAAACAGGTGAGGTTTTGAACAATATTTGTTGGATAAAGAAGAAAGACCAGGGAGTGATAACTAACACGGAGCTGAGGTTAAATGATTTACTCAAGAACTCAGAGGATATCAGTGTCGGCAAAGGTTCTTAGCCCAGGATTTATATCTCAGCCCCTCATCCCTAATTTCAGGACTAGCTGCACTCCCTTGCTAGATCTGATGCTGCAGAAATGAATATGTTACAGAACTGAAGGTACTTATACCCTAGAGTAATGAAGATCGTAAGAGTACCTGAGCAAGGTCTTCATATAGGCAATGATTAAAGCTTTCTAAGAATGACGCTGGCACTTTCTAATACACAACTTTCCTCCTCATTTTTTTTTCTCTGAGATGATCACATAACAGAGTGATGAACACAACTTATGTATGAGCTTGGATAGAATAATTAAAGGCTGAAGAAGAGAAATCAGGGAAGGAATGGTATACTCTCCTAGGCAGATGGAAAAACACCAATGTCTGCGAACTGGTGAAAAGAAGTGGGAGAATCTGTTGTTTGAGATCAAAGCAGCAAATTAGAGTGGCATGAACCTTAAAGAGAGGCTGGAAAAATAAAGGAAGTTTTCTGGAAGATAAGATTGAAGATAGATAGTACTGAATTTAAAGCACGTATCTGAGAGTTAGGAGCCCCATGGTCTAAACTTAATTGCATTGCAACCTTCTCTGGTGCTTCTTGTCCTGAACAAGCAAGGAGGCTGTCTGAAATGGTAACTCTCTAGGTTAGCCAGTATTTTTTGGTGTATTCCTGCAACTCCGCAACTTCAGCAGAGAGCTCTGGAAAACACCTACGAATTGGCAGGGGGTAAAATTTCCTCCAAGGAATACAGGTGTGTTTTTTTTTTTTTTTTTTTTCTTTTTTTCTTCCCCACCCCCCTGAGATGGCAATGACATTTCAGCCTGGCACAACATGAGATATTTGTTACTGTCATGCACAGAAATTACTTTGACTTGTAGCTTAAAATGCTCTTTTGGGCTTGACTGTCAATTGTGTAGGAATGGATGAGAAATTTCAGGCAAGATAGTAAAATTTCTTTTTGGAAGCAGGAGGCTATATCAGATGGCATAAATTCCATTTAAGCCTTTTTACATAATTACTGGAAACTGACAAACCTGTTGTAGGTATAAGACTTATGATTTTTAGGGTCTTATTAAGGCTGTGAACAGGGAAAAGTCTGTCACTGAGAAGTACAAGCAGCTTTTTATCGTGCTGGCTTTCTATACCTTTTCTTTTTTTCTTTTATCTTTTTTTTTTTTTTTTAGGTAGTATGTTTTCCCTTGTAATAGGTGGGGTAAATTTGTGATATTGGCCAGGTGGTATCAGTTCAGTTATATTCCTTCAGCTGTTTCCTCTTTTGCCATAAAGCTGGGTGGAGTGTTGCTAAAGGTGAAGTAAACAATCACCATATTGACGTTTGTGTGTGAAGTGGCAGTTGGATTGCTATTAATTTGCATATCCTTAACATAATGGGGCATAATACAGGCAGAATGACAAAATTACTGTATCTGTTACTGCTTTTAATACTAATTTCCCAGGTGTAATATCCCAAGCTCTCCTTGACTTGGTAAAGGACCTTCTGTTGGTGAAACCTCACTGGCAGAAACCAGGAGAGTAATGAACAATTATTTCAGATGTACTTTCAAGCACATTGAAATCAAGTTCCCGGCGATTTCAGAAGAAGGAATTCTTCTTAAGGTCTGCTAGTTTTCTGTTCAAAATGAAAGAGATGGCACTAGGGAGGAGAAGAACAGTTGCTGGGTGTTTATTTGTGTCCCTTGCAAAGGTCATAGTTACCCTTTCCAGGTACTGTGACAAAAAGAAGAGAAGAAAAGCATAGACTGAATACTAAAATGCCTTCTTGTTCACTATTCCTTTTTTTAACGTGATAAGAGTCTACTAAAAATTAAAAAAAAATTTCAATAGACATCTGATCAACATCTGCAGTTCCAGGTCATCTAGTAGTCGAACTTGCTCAATAAACTCACAAATGGCTAACACTGCAACTGGGAAGTTGCACACTCCTGGGAAGAATGCACACCCCTTATTCCAAGTCCCACTGGAATTACACTCACAAAAACCTATGAACTTAGGAGTCAGGCACAGAAATTCTCATACATGATTAAGTCCTGCCCCAGCTTTCCATGAGAGGCTGGCATTATACATTACAACATCCTTTTTGTCAAGGAATCATAGAATAATTTAAGTTAGAAGCAAATTCTAGAAGTCATCTGGTCCAGCACCCCTGGGTTTTCTTGGGAAAAGACCCCAGGGTAAGCTTTATCCATGTCCGATTTCTGACATTCTGTGTCTTCTGGTCCTCTGGTCTTACACATCTCAGCTCTTAACAGTTTGATTTAGACTTCAAGAAAAGTGAGATCTTGGTACCCAGACTGCCTAGATCAGCAGACAAGCTGGATGATGACTTCTGGGAATTTACCTTATGGTAGCCACAAATATGTGTGTAGTGCCAGTTCTTGCTCTCATATGGATCATGGCTTGGCCCAGATACATACCATATGGCATGTGGGGATTGTTCATAAAATCCATAGTAAGATATAACTCAGCCCTGACGTGTAGTACTTCCTTCTTTTCTGCTCCTGAACTGTTCTGGGAAAGCAGCTGGAATTGCATCCCATCCTGGAATTTCCAACAAGTTCCCTAGCTCATTTCAGTTCCCTGACCTTGACCAGCACTGAGCCAAATTGGGTATGGCTGACTATTTACACAACTTGTTTAATGCCAGTGTTATACGACATGAAGTTGAATGACTTTGATGAAATACAGCAATTATCCCAAGGTGTACAGCATACAATATTGTACCTCTGAAATAAATAAACATTATCTGCAAAAATTGGCAGTTCTGCTGGAACAGCAAAGCAGAATAAGCTTAGGTATCTCTTTGGCCTTAGCAAAAAAATTATCAGTGATAAAGCTTACTTTTCATTCTCTTTTTTAAACATCCTTGATCAGTTGCAAAAGCAATGTACAATAACAGGCTGGAATATCTCTATAGCTTTTCTGTCTTCTCAGCTCCAGTGACAGTTAAGTGAATCTTCACGTGTATATACTATTTTGTTAGTTACCATTTTTCATTGCCTTAAGTATACGTCTCTAACCTTACTTTCTAGCAGGGGAGAGAAGAGCCACTATATTCTCTTGCTACAGCTACAGTCGCTCTGTGACGAGGTGATGAAGAGAAATCAAAGGCAAAGCCTGACTGTTCTGCCTGCATTGCTTTCAAGGTGAAAAACTGACTGTACTCTCAGGTGGAGCAATTTGGGATGAGAAGTACTGGCAGTGCAGTAATGCAATCCTAGGAACTCACCATGTCCTGCATACAGATTTGTCACACCTTGCGCTTGGAGCGGCACGCTTAGCTGAGACACTCACTGAAACAGGGTTTCAACATATTGATCGCAAAACAGACTTAATATATAAAGGTCCTGTCTCTGCCACGCTTCTCTGTTCCCAGAGAAGAGCCTCTTGTTAAAATGCAGTTCTATGGTCCATGTTATGAACAGCACTGACTTAATTTTCACTGCTGTTATCTGTCTAACTTTGGATTCAGTGGCACCATGAGCCCCCTGGAAAGGACTTTCAGCTCACAAAAATTCACACCAGCAGTTGTCCCACTTTGCAACCTGGCACTTTCAGCACATGGGCTCCATTATGCTTGCACCAGCATCAGCTGTGTCTTTGATCACCCCTATAAAATACCAAGCTCTCACTTGTTTCAGGACTGTATTAAAACATTGTATGCTCTTGTTCAAGTCCAATCTGCATTGGCTGCTTTAGGAAACCTCCAAATGCTGCAATCCTCCAAAAGTACCAGTGGTGAAACAGCCAAGCAATGCTAGTCATGGCCTTCAGCAATTTCATCTATCTTTGAAGCTGCCAGTTCTTTGAGCAGCAGACTCAGCTTTCAGATGACCTTGAAAGATGCCATCCAGCCTCAGGTATCCTATGGTTCTGTGATAATGCAGCAGCATGCTATCCCTCCTTCCCACACAGAAGTTTCCATGGAAAGCTGGAAGTACTGACAGAAAGGCAGTAGCTTTATACTTAGCCCCAGTGCTTGGGCCTCCCATGGCTGTGAGATGCACTGTCCACTGATGCTGTCTCATGATCAGGAAGCAAGTTCTGTACGGAGTAAGTGAAGTTACCCTGTGTCAGAGGTGAACAAGAAAGTCCAAATCTTGTGCAAAGCATGGCCGAGAGGCAGTTAGTGGGACTGGGCTTGAGCCCAAGTAGGGATTAATGTTACAGAAGCGAGTGTGGTGCTCACTTCACTGCAGCTTCTTTCCCGATTTAGGTCTTGTTTGCCTTCCAGTCCAGGTGAGTATCCACTTTGGACATAAGAGTTGAAACTATGCAAATAAGCAATGGTCACTTGGACTGCCAGGCTTTTGGGAAAAGGCTCTTCCCCTTACTACTGGATGGTTCACCCAGTGTCCTGGGAAACAGGGTCCTGATCTCTCTGTGTTAAAAAACATGAAGTGTACCATTAAGCTTTGTCGAAAGCAGTTGAGTGAGAGGCAAGTGAAAAATTTCTGTCAAAACTACAGGTTATTTCTCATTTAAGTGGATGCATTTGCATACATAAAATTTCTCCTTTTCATGGAAGATGTTGAGTAAAAGAGAAGAAGAAATACTAAATCCAGAAAATGGTGGCCATTGGTCTTGGTTTCAGAAAAGAAGAGACAATTTCTGTGGGGGTAGAAGTTCACTCAAGGCCAAAATAACTAAACTGAGGAAACTGAAGTCAAAAAGGCTAATGCGCTTGCTGGTTTGCTAAGATCGAAGTCATGCTAGTTTTCTACTAGCTGGCTTTATTTGGTTCATGAAAGGACCTAGTGTCCAAGATGATAAGGAGAAATGATTAAACACAAATGCCTTCTCTTTTGTTGTTCCAGCAATTGAATTCTAAACCTCCTTAGCTCCCATTACCCTTACAGACCATTTCTCCTGCTTGAGGATGAATGGTTGGATTTATCAGAAAATGGTACTGATATGAGATTTGGCTGTAATTCCAGACAACGACAACGGTCAGCTCTTGATATATGTGAAACTCCAACAACTTCATTAAGTTGCAGCAGTCTTAGGCTAGCTTCTTCAGTTTGAAAGCCTGTCCTTCGTTATGACAGACATTTTTTTATGTATTAATAACAACAATGTTGTTTTTTAAAGAGAAAAGCACCAGGATGTTATATTTGTTTACACTAAGAACTTCTCACTGTTACTGAAGAGATTTACCTGCAATAACCGTTCAGATTGCATACCCACATCTCCAACGACACCAGGGCTTCATAATGTACAAAATCCCACCAAAGGCCGGTGACAGAGCCCAGTCGTCCATGAGATCAAAAGCAAATTATTTTTTAAAGAGTATTTCTGTATATATAATGAATGATTTGTACCTGACTAGGGAAATTTCAGACTCCTACAAAAGCTATCAAATAAAAACTCTACATAATCAAATGGGATAGTTTTAGGGATTAAAAAGAAAGAATCATTTTCATTAAGTGTTTTAACTGGTACTTACCAAAGGCCAGTGGTGATCCTGCTTTTAGGGCTGGAGGTCTCTCAACGTAGTTGCTTCTGTTCCTGGTTTCGCTGCTAACAGCAGTGCTAGCAGAAGGTTTCTTTAAGATCTCCTCAATGGAAAAGGACAGGCTGGGCTTCCCCTGGCTGGCACACTCCTGGAGGTCTGTCATCTTCCTGCCAAAGCAACCACAGGCAGAATCTCCTCTCCTGGCTCTCGGTGTACCCCAAGAAACACGCAGCTGAGAAGGTGCAAGTCTCTCCCCACCGGTGCCCAGCAGACCTGCAGTAACACTGAGAGGAGAAACAAAGGCAATCCACAAGTAAGTACACACACCTGCTCCTCTCTGCTGATCAGCTTGGGACCAAGACCTGCACTCTGGTGTCTGAGGAAGACAGCATTAGAAGTCAGGGTGAAAAGTCTTTCTGACCCCACTCACTGCCAAACATTCCCCAGCTGGTACAGATTTACAGAGCTCTGAACAATCATACAGTCATCCCAGGCAGAGGTATGTTTCTCACAGACCTGGGTGAAAAATACCCCAGGAAGGGTTTCTTCTTATTGGTAAATCCTGTTTGTAGGACAATTATCCTCCTTTTCTGCTTTCAGGCTGAAATCGGGGACAAGCCCACTGGATTTGTACTGATACGGAGTTAAGAAAATAACTGGTAGGAGGAATACTTGTCCCTTCTCCCATTTACTATCAAGAGAGACATCTTGTAAACTTCTCTCTTATACAAAGAGGTGTCACACATGGAAAACTCCCTCACCAACAGTTCCCAGGTTATTCTTCAGCCACCCCCCCTCCCATCAGCTTTGGTTCAGATCCTCTTTCCTTCTACTTTGGAAACTCTTTGAACTTTCCAAACAGGTGCTTTTCAACATCATCCCATCTTATCAGTCACAAGAGAAAAAGACACCCCTTGCAACAGGCTTAGGAGTAGGAATTAGTGCCCTCCATCCCCCACCTGTACTCCTAAAGATAAAACATTATTTTCTTTCTCTCCTGAGCTATGAGGCAAGCTATCCCGATAATCACCACCAGCCACTTGTGCCTCCCAGTCAGGCGTCCACCGCAGGGGGAGAAGATTTCCCAGATAATGCAGATGAATGCCAGTGATTTCTCTGCTCAGTCACTTCTATCGTCTGATTAATTTTTATTTTTTGAAGAATGTGTGGTTAGATGCACTCCCATTCCTTCCCTCTCCCTGCCCCCATAGGCATTTCTTGCCGCCTTCTGGGATTGCCCCTCACCTTTTAAATTGCTATAGTTGTGTCTCCCTCTCCTGCTGGTTCTCCTCTGTGCCTTTGTTATTGAGCTCTTATAATTGTATTGGCAGGCCCTGCCTTATTTGTCCAATGAACTGACAATTCTTGAGCTGATATCCCATCATATGACCTCTTCATGGAGTGGAGACCAAAATTACTGTGTAACCAGGGGGCAATAAACCACACCTGATAAGATGAAAGGCTTTTTCCAGATTCAAGATACTGGAAAAGTGGTGAGGGCGGTGGGGAAAAGAACAATGAAAGAGGTGAAAAGCGGCGAAGCCAGTAGAGATGAAGGATATTTAATTATCTGATTTTATTAATCAAGCTTCTCCCCAGGTGACAGGGTAGACAAGCGACTGTCTTTTACACTGATGAAATGCATGGATGGGAAGTGCTTTGCTTTGTTCCCTTTGCATCCCTCTGCCCAGTGGGTCAATGGAGGCGTTTGTGTAAAGGAGGATCTTGTGCCTTCCTGGTTGTGTGATGAAGTGGCAGCTGTTGCGTGGGTGCAAAAGGTCTGTCTCTCTCCATAAGGAGAGGGCACCTCACTGTTTCAATCAATGTGCACAGGGGGATGCTGCTCTGGTCAAGCTGTCCTCTCCTGCTTTGCTGCCAGTACTTGTAATTCTGGCTGGGCACACAAAGAGGGATGTCCTCCCTTTCTCTGCTTAGGCAGAATGAGAGTAGGTAATTTGTAGGCTGAGAAGAGGTGAGCATGTCATCTGTATGCAGAGGGAAGGGAAAGAAAGATGTTCTGAATCTACACCATGGCTGAAAACTGCCTATTTAATAATGAGGCTCCAGCTTTTCTTCATAATTCCTGATTCAAAAAACATGAACAAGGAGAAAACTGTGTGCATTCTCTTACAAATGCCTTACTATCCCTACTCAGCTTGCCTAAGACACTAAAAAAGGGGCCACTTCTTGCTTTTACTGGATTCCTATAGAATAATGGCTTCAAACCTTACTTCCTAGATGTCATGAGTTGAATATCCTTGGCCCAGCCTCCAATGTATTAATTTAGCATATATGACAGTGTCTAGACTCTGTGATGTTTACTGTGCTACCTTTCATCTGGAAGCTTTCAGGCACAGGGCAAGCAGTTCTAGGGACCAAAAGCCTCTGTTTTTTAAGCCTCCTCACTGTCCGTTTTTCCAAAGGCTCTGCATAGGTGGAAGAGTGAAACCCATGGATTTGTCCGCTTCAGTTGCCAAGTGAAGTCTGAGAAAGGACACATTTCCCTTTGTTGTGGAAAGCTTTGGCTTTGGTTTGCTACTAGAGCCTCTTTGTGTTCAAGGGGTTCATTTCTTGTTGCAGGGGGAGGAGGAGGATTTAATGGGAAAGTCTGATAGGTCCCAGCACTCCTTATGAGAGGACTCATATCTTTGGAGGTCACTGCCTGGGTAAATTAGCCCAGAGACTTTGGGGCAAAAACCACACCTCCTATCCCTTCTCTTTGCTCCAGCTCCATTTATGCTGAGTTAAATACACACTGTTTTGAAAGAAAGAAATGTAGCCTTCTGGCAGTTACATGTCTGTGAACATTCACACCGGCTCCTAAAGAAATCCATGCAATTCTGTGTTAAAAATTTTCTGAAGAGAGCTGAGACAGGCACACTCCAAATTTTCATCTTGGTGAATCACCTTTATTCGATGATCACGTTGACAACACGTAAGATGTGAAACCAGAGTATCTCCATATTCAGAGAATATAGGCTGCCTGTCTCCACCATCGCTGACTCTCTCTGGGTAGGCACCTGCTGAAGCAACTCTGAAGTCCCATGTCACAAAATCAAACCATGCTCGTTTGTATAACTATTCTGTCTTAGTCTGTGACTTTAAACCTCCCTGTTGCTCCCAGGGAGAAGTTGATTTTCTGTGTACGTTTAAATGAGATGCACACATGCAAATTTACAACTTGAAAGCTTCCTTGTGAAGGCTTTATTTCTGTTCTGTCTTATTGTATTGTTCTTTTTATTAAAACTGAAGGCAGTGCCAACTGAGAAATATATTTTTGTTCTTCTATATAGAAAAACACAACAAGCATTAAAGTAGGAAATAGGATGAATAAGTGACAACTCTTGAAAGGGGATTAGAAAGCAGTAGTGTAATGATGCATAAATCCCATGTTTTCCATACAAAAGTTTTTTTAGAATAAAATGCAGATTTCATATCAAAATGTTTAAGTAATATTGAAAGACTCAAACATTTAAATACAAAAATGGAAAAATAATGATAAATGCTATTTGATTAACAAAAATAAATTGAAATACTTTCTTTGGGATGACTGCTAGTTTGGTATTTCTTTGCTTTGTATTATGTTAAAATAAAGATGAGCGGCAAAAAATAGAAGCTTGCAATGCAAATGAACATTTTGCAAATTAAAATACTTCAATTGACCCCCTTTTTCAAATGATTGAGCTACTGGAATGTAACAAATTATTTATGTTCGAAACAAGTAATTATTTACTTTTAAATTACAAAAGAATGAAGAAGTTATTTTTCTGCCAAGCTCTAATTTGATGGCTTTTGTAGGGTAGTTATGGGATATTCTTACATTTCTGCTTGACCTGGAAATGCAGATGACTCTCATTTGTTACAATTATTGTGCTACCTGTCTAATTTGATCTATAAATTCCTAGAGGCAGGAAACACATCTTCCCTTGGGGTTGTTGAGCTCTGAAGGCAGCTCCTTACACCAGAAGGCAGCTGTGTTGATTTTGTCAGCCTGTCCTGCCTGTGCCAGGCAGATCTAGAGGTCCACAAAGCTTGTGAGGTTTTTAAAATATGGTGACCTTTCAGAAAATGAAAAATCCTGGATGTTCAGACTTGAAATCAGCTTGGGATCAATATTTAGGAGGTTTTTGTCTAATATTGCCATCTCCAAGAGGAGAAAGAACTTCATTTATGCTGTCAGTCAGGAAGTGTGACTGTTCCTGCCGCACTGGTCTGTTTCTCTGCATGAAGGCAATAATTGGACGATATTCCACCAAATGTCTTTGAAGCTTTTCCTTTAAGCTCCCACTTTTGTATGTGACTCAGAGTCAGAGCTGACTGGTGTTTATGCACAGCAGGGATGCTGTAGCTGACAACACCTCATCTCCAACGGCTTGTGCTCAGTCAGTTGTTCAGAGCAAGCCTATGAGCTCAGGTGGTCAGGGGCACCGGTGCATAGGTGCAGCAGCAGTTGCCAGTGACGGTGCAGCTGCTAATTGCTCACATTGCCCTCTGGAGCCTCGTGTCCTTGTAGGTTGTCTTCCATCCTTTACACATTACTGGACTGTGACAGTCTCCCCAGTGACAGCTGCTCTGATCTTCTCAAAGTTCAACAGCTGGCAATGATCTAGCAGAAAGCCCATGCAGCCTGCCTTCTGGAGTCCTTTTAACCTCAGATTTATTAGCCCTGTTGTCTCCATAGATTTCTCAACAAGCTCATAAATTAGAAATATTAAGAAAAGGGACACTATAGGTTTAAACTGATAACATTTATTATGTTTTTTTATGGCACAATTATTATCAATTGACATTTAAAATGGCATCATAATCCATCAAGGTGAAATGGACCCAGAAAGATATTTCTCCCAGGCCAAAAATAATAACAACAGCAGCAGTAAGACTGCAAGAGAGGAAGCACACAAACTGTTTGAGACCAGATCACTGATTATATAGTTTGGAGGTAACTTTTAGAAACTTCACCCTCTGTTTAATCCATTCTCCTATTTCATAATGCTTCTTTGTCCCTTCCAGGCCTCTCAAGCACTTTACTGAGGTTTTCCTATCAAAAATCTTCAGTTAACCCATGATGGGGAATCTGGCTCTTTGCTTCAAGCAGAGCAGGACTGAAGGGAAGGGCTGAAGAGATCAAAGGTTGTCCTTTTCATAGCAATTTGGGCCTCTGAGTAGCAATTGCCATGGACAACTGTCCGGCATGGCTGTAAACTGGCTTTGATCTGTCTGCTGTTTGGGTGACAGAAAGTTAAAAATAAAGAAGGCATGTGCTTAATTTAGCCCATCTTGCAAACATGGGAAGAACAATTTTCTCCCAATCTACTGAAGAAGGCTACAAAGACTATATGTACACAAGTACAAACAATTCTCCAGAGGAAAGAAAAAAAAAAAAAACCAAAAACCTCAAGGAATTGATAGCAGGGTAAAACTAAAGTTTATAAGCTCTGGCTCATTATTTCAAATTGGTTGTAGTTTGGTAGTGAATATATGTCCAGAGTGATGCATGAGAATAACATCCTGTATCCCAGACTGGTTCTTCATCATCCAGATGTGGAGAAGCCACTGAATCCTCCCATGAATAACTATCTCTATGCTGGACTGCTGTTGTTTTGTAGCAGTATATGCAATTAAATTAAGCCTTCACTAAATTTTCTATTATGGAGATGCCCAGCAGAGGATGACAAGCTATCTGTTTGTCCAATGGGGAAGAGATTGACACTTCCAAACGGGCAATTCAAGCTATCCTCAGGTAAAAGCCTGAGAGAGGTGCCCCTCTCTCCGAGAGAGGTTAAGCTGACGATCAGAGTCTTGACAGTAGGGGAAATGTTTATACCATACCAATGGGATGGAGCTGCCAGCTATTGTCTTGTTCCTGAGCAGACTGGTCTAGAGTCATTCACAAACTGGGTACAGCTTTATGGGTCGTAGATTTCTCATGCTGGGAGTATTTTGAGATTTCAAGAGATGCTCCTACACCAAATCAAGAAGAAAAGTCAAACCCTCAAAGACTCAAAAAAGAAAAATGGCTTTTTTTTTTCCAATTCAATAGTCTCAGCTCAATAAAACATTTCATTTTGATCATAATAAAGTGCTTTGTCTTGCTGTTGAACTTTCAATTAATTTTTCACTATTATTAATTTATTTTTAAATAAAAAAGTAATCTCAAACATGGAAAACCAACCTTTTAAAAACTATTGGAACAACATGTTTCAAGAATTTGAAAATATTCATAAACTTTTTTTTTTTGTTTAAATTAATAGTAAATTCAAACAACAACAGCATGGTGGTGTAGTGCTCTGTGTGTGCAGAGCAAATGCATGTGTTTGCTGCTGACCCAGTTTCCTGATCTCCTAGATACAGCTGGAAAATCAGCTGTTTGCCAAAAAAAAAAACCCAACCAAAATTCAGGACAACGTATATTTTGTATGCTTTTCCTAAGGCTGCTGTCTGTCCTGATTAACAGAAGATATCGCTAACCACCTAGTCATATTATATTGTTAAATGTACTTTTTTTCAAAGACTTTTTATCTATTTCCATAGCTATTTTCCTCAAAGCCAGCATTTCAGCCTGTGAGGCATCCTGGAAAGAAGTTATTGTATCTTTACAGACAATTTATGTGGGAATAAAGAAATTCTGCATTTCATGCAGAACAGGGCTTTTATCTGTCTGTAATGGTCACAGATTTCAATGTGTACAAGTTTGACAATCTTACCTTTCTCTAAAATTGTTTTGATTTCTACAGGAAAAAAACACATTACCGTGGCATCATGTTCCCACCTGTCTCTGACACCCTGCATGGATTTTAACCAGTCAACATCTTTCACATGACAGGCTTTGCAAACAGGCTTGTGAAACAGTGCTTTAGTTACCAGTAATTAATTCAGTGTTCTGGCTGACAGAGCCAGTATTACGTGATCACTCTGAACCATTTCTGCTTCTCAAAGCCAAGCAGGAGAGGGCAACGTGTCCTGTGGGACTGCACACCAGGGCTGCAACAGCCCAGCTGGGGAAGTGAAAATTGTCTTACATCCTTGTCTTCCACTTCAAGCCGAGTCATCCCCATGGTGAAAAGATGTCACAGAATGAGAGGTGATACTCTTATCCATGTTATCCATGCAAAGATTCTCCTGCAGTTAATTCAAACAGTAAAACTTCTCATTTGCAAGCCAAAACCAACCTTGATTTACTGCATATATGGACTTCTGCAGCCTTAGAGGGTGGGAAAGATTTACAGAAATATTTATAAAAAATGCCAGTAAATTAAAATCAGTTAAAGGCTGATCACCAAAGCCTTTCTTCTCTTTTTTTTTTTTTTTTTTTTTTCCAGTTTCTTCATTCTAGAAAGCACAAGGGAAGCTGAGTTGTCCTGTCTCTTTAAATTTCAGACTTCCTAGTACCTAAACAGGCAGTTTTAAAGAAATTAATAATGGGAAAAATAACAAATATTTGTGTTTTCTCCTGCCAAATAACCCAACCCCTACTTATCCCACAAAGTGTTAGGGAGCAAACTCATTCTGATCCAGGCCCTGCTTGACCCAACAACTGACAGTCTCTTACCTGATGAGATCTTAAATACTATTTCAGGGTTAACTGGGAGCTGGGTTGGTTTGTATTATAGAATTTCTCTGTAAGTCCTGAACAGGAATGGCAGAAGGCCTGAAGATGTGCCCTCAGAGACATAAAAAGAGAGTACGAGGAGGATAATAACCGCTTTGTTGACAGAGGAATGAAAACAGTACACCAAAAAGTCTTGATAGCAGAAGATACTGGGCCGGAGCAAGATATATCAGCAGAGAAGACTGGGAGATATTATCCTTGCAACTTGTCCTGTCAAAACATCAGCTTCGTCAGTGCTAAAATTCAGGTCAAACTCCATGAAGAGAGAGTAAAGGAGATTGTACTGTAGTGATTAATTTGTTCTGCTTATAAAACCTGGGGAAAATGTCACTTCCAAATTTAGATGATACATCAAATTTCAACCTCTGCCAGGGACAGGCGTGTCAGGCTGTTCAGATGGCAGACTGTCAGAGCAAGCAAACAGTCCACTGAGGCCCTGAAAAATCTTGGGAGAGCACAAGATACCTGTGTACAGACTAGAGAAGGAAAAATATCACCTGCAGGCACATAAAGGAGACGTTCATCCACTTACTGAAGAGTTATGAGCCCCTCTCACCTGGCGGTGCTCTCCCCTCCTGAGCCAGCCCTCTCCCAGGCTCCTTCCCCCTACTTTGGCAGCATTGCAACGTTACCCATCCTCTCCCTTGGGATCCTGAGAAAATGATGAAGTGCACAATAATCCTAGGCTTTCAGCATTTTGTTTTGTTTAATGGGCTCCAGTGGGAACTCCTATTAATCTACTCTAGAGGGAAGAGCTTTTTTGTTGTTGTTGTTGCTGTTGTTGTTTGCCCCCTTCTGCCTGAGGCAGGTCATGAATTATGTGCCTGATGTTCTTCCTCATTCCTGGACTTCCCTGTGATGTCCCACAGGGGCCCATTAAGAGCTTTCTTGCTGCATCCCTCTAGAGACAGGCCAAATGCTGAAGTGGCAGAGGCAAGGGAAGAGGGAGGCTCTTGTAGCTCAGAGAATTACAGGATCTTTGGAGGGGAGCAGCAAGTCACCATTAGGGTTTGGATAAGGGCAGGGCTACATTGGAGTGTGGGACAGGCCAGCAAGTTGAGGTGCATACTGAAATAAATTGTCCAGTTGTGGGGCAAGAGTATGGTTTGAGTGTTTGTCCTTCGTAAGTTGATCTTTGTGTCATGGTTACTTCCACTCATGCAATGACATGAGAACTTAGACTTCAGGGACATGGAGATTTCTGACCTGCAGCTGACTGCAAGTCCTTCTGGGGTCTGGCCCACAAACTGCACACACTTGAGCCAAAGTTTAGCTCCAGCTGCTAAATCTGCCTATGTCCTTGGGGCAGAAAAGCCCTAGTTTGGTTCCCCACGGTGACACCTAACATAACCCCTTTTATACATTCCAAATGAATTTCCTGCAAGAAAGTATCCCATGTTTTTGTAACCACAGACATTTTAAACATATTTCTGCATTTTCTGATGTGACCCTGCCACAGGCTATGAAGATTGTTTGGGCTATATAGTTAGTGTTTTTTCCCTTGCAGTTTGTAGTAGGAAAGCAACCTTTCTGTAGCTGTGTGCCAAGCTGGCCTTTCTTCAAGTGCCTTGTCTGCTTTTTATCCATAAAATCACATACCAGAAAGTCCGTCTAAAGAGCATCATTAGCTGAGGATGCAGAGTCAAGTACTGGAAAGCTAAGTCAATGCCAGATTTCAGATTGCTTCTGCTCATACATTAAGAGACAGATGCATTAAGACATACTAAAAGCTTTTGTAGATGGTCAAACTCCTGCAGAAGGTGGGAGGATCTGTCTCACAGGCAGGACTGATGAATTACTTGAAAAGCGGCTCATTTGCTTGAACTCTGTCACAGACAGAGGAAGAGGAGGACGAGCAGGCAGACAAGGATTGCCTGGTTCAGGAAACGTCTGAGAGAGATAAAAGGGCATTTTTCAGCCCAGAAGACAAGAGAGGGGTTTTGAGGCTAATACTTCTATTCAGGAGCTGCTAGGTAAATCACCCCTCTCTGTGTTTTTTTTCCTGGCTCATTCGGACTCTTTTGGTGATGGGCTGTCATTCGTTGCTGGTGAGGCACTGAAAAAGGGCTACAGAGTAGGGCTATTTTCTGGTCCAGTAAATGTTTCCACAGCCCACCCTGAGGAGAAAATAAAAATCTAGCCCCCACCTCAACAGAGTGCAGGGCAGCTGAGCTGTTCATGGGCAAAGCAAGGCACAGAGAAGCCCTCTTGCACAGCCAAAGAGAAATCTGGTAAAGGACGAATGAGGGCTGTTAAAGGCAGCTGGTACAGGGTTTCTCCCTCTTCCCCCACCCCTGTCTGCACTAGTGGTAATGTAACAGGGCAGTGAGCTTCTTTTCTGACTGAATACTGAAGCTTATTCACAGTTTAGGTTGACAAAAATAAAACCAATCGGCTGAAACATTCCATTTAGTTGTATTATTATGGGACCAAGTTTTGAAAAATGGAAACATTTTCAGATTGCCAATGCTCTTTTTATGAAATTTATGAAAACAACATTTTTTAAAAGTGAAAAATCTTTTCTGCCTTCTTTATTTATTTAGGGGGGAAAAAAAAGTCCCTCTAATTTCCCTTTAGCTTTAGGTACATCCCTTCCCTTTGCTGGACGCTGACAGCAGGTTTAAGCAGATGTTGCTCTATCTGTGACATACAAGTTGCCATTTCCAGATTTCCTTCATGGCCAGGAGGGCTAAAAGCATTTCTCAATAATGAAAACAGAGATGATGTTGTCATCAAAGCAGAGCTGGAGCCGCAGGCATGTGCCTGTGCATTAATCTGCCCTGGGCATCATGTAGATTTGTTCATATGGCTCTGCAAAGGCAGGTGCAGCCTTGGATGTGCTTTATCCACAGGAACTTCCCTGTAGACACCTACTAATTGCTGTCATTATATTGTTGACATGACTAGGTGAATACACAAGACAGTCACTGTCAGGTTTGGTGTGTTTTCTTGTAAATATTTTGCTAAATTTTGTTTATATGCTAGTACAAAAATGTTAAATGTGAGATGAGGATAAGAATCAGTTTATAATTACCCATCATTTCCTATTTTAAATAGTAAGTTTCTTTTACTCCTTTGAGGAACTATGAAGAATATGGAGTGCAAACACACATTATTTTTATATCTCCAAATCTATCAGCTTTAAATCAGTGCTCAGATAACATGTAATGTGTCACCTAGCTAACAATAGTGACACAGGACATACATATAGAACCTATTTTATATTCTGGCATTGGTTATTTAGAAATTGTATCAAATAAACAAAGCTATACTGCCAAGGAATTTCAATGTTATGTTCAAGCATCCTCCTGATTATACCTGAAGATCTGCAGTTTCACTGAAACATCTAAAAATAGTTGAAACATAGTGTGTTCGAGGCCCAACTCGGCCCCCATGAAAATAAAATTAAAAGTTCCTTTGATTAAAATGGTGGTTGGGTCAAGTTTGCAGCATGTGTGTTCTTTTTCATTAATGCACAAATATTAAAACTACCAAATTAATCTGAATTATTAATATTCTGGGATTGTATTTTGAATTCTAGACTTCTGAAGATACACATTTTGGACTTGGGGCTTATAGTTTATAATATAAATATCACATTCCAATAAAAATCCACCTCAGGTGCAACAAGATAAATGGCTAAATATTTGGATGGCTCCACCTTAATACACCACAGCTACAGAGCAGTAAAAAAAATTGCACACATTGCACACGCACATAAACAAGAAGTCATACATAGCCAAGGACTATTTTCTCTTGATAATGCAAGGTAATAGTGATACAGATGGCACAATACAATTCACAAAAAGCAGTGAGACAGCTGGCACTGAATGCATTTGAAATAAGGTAGAGAGAATACAGGGAGGATGCAACAGAGAAGAAGGTGCAGTAAGAAACCATGTCAATGTAGACGTGGTCAAGCCAATGTACAGTAGAGACAGTGTTGCACTGGGGAAAGTGCAGCACCGTGCAGATGATCTCTTTGCATGTGGAAATAGCATAGCTGTTCATGTGGACCATCCACAGGTGACTCTGCACAGTTAATATCCAGCCAGGATAATGGGTATATAGAGCATCAAGGAGAGCTGCAGCATAATCTTTTTATTTCCTGCTTCGTCCTCAAAAAAAGACAGTCTCTGCCTTCCAGAAAAACCTTCCCATTAAGAACTTTTCACTATGTGTGACTGCGTTAATCAAATGCAGAATTGTTCAGTCCAAAGAGAGTTCAAGGGTCCTTAGTCTGTGGACCCTGCCACCCTGCACTTTTTTATGACCAGGATTAATCCAGTTTGCATATCTCTCCTATTTGCAGCTGGAGCAGAAAGATGGGCAAACAACATCTTAAAGCTCATGTCCAAGCTGGTTGCTTAACCTGACTTGCTTGCCCAGTTTGCAGTTGTTCTTCAGTGCTAATGGTTAACTTCTCCTCCCCCTTTTATCTCTACAGTGTGTTGTTGACAAATCTTCCTGGAGACCTTTTCAAAGACCAAATGCATAAAGAGTGTTTTAAAGGGAGAGAGAGAGAGTTTGCACAGGCTTGTGTCTGTGATGAGAAAGTTGCAATGAGTGCAGTTTGAGAATATTTTTTTGTTTCCTGAGACAGAGCATGACAACAAGCATTTGCTTAGTGACCTTCTTGCATGGCAAAACATGACCCACAAACCATCTGTGTACTTTTTATGTTCACACAGCCAGGATTCCTGCCTGGGGTGCTGGCTGAGTATCTCTGGGCCACAGCCCAAGTACTGGACTTCAAGTGCATTAGAGAGCTTAACATGTGGAGGAAATAAGGAGCACTTTCTGCATTGCTCATGTAGACTTAGTTCACAGATGAGTTAAGCACTAGGGTTTGGCTCACAGAAGTGCAGTGGGAGCATTTGGAGGAAGATAGACAAAAGGAGTGAAGCCATTTGCAATTTGTGCAAATATACCTGATCCATATGTTGGCTAGCCTGAAATATTGATCAAGTGAGGTTTTGCTTTTTGGCTTACAATTACAACTGTTACAAAGCTTTCTGATCGAGGATTATTAAGTGCTTCATTTGGTACCTATAGTTTAACTCAGGGCAAACAGCACATGAACTAGGTCAGAGGTAAAGAGAATAGCTCTGTGTCTTCACAGGCCCTCCTTCATGGCTGCATTCAACCTTGCAGTGAGTCCTCTCTATGTAGAGTCCAAACATGTAGGCTCCAGACCAAGCGCCTGCAGTCACAAAGAAACGTTTGAAGCTGTGTCTTGGAAACATACTCCAAATTTGTGCAATTTTCTACTAACACGGGGACCGGTGTCATATTATACATTGAGCTTGCTGTTTGTGGGGTTTTTAATTCTTCTAAATTTAGCTTCCACCTGGAATTCTCAAGGCAGTAGGCTGAGTTTACAGATCACCTCTTCTTTAGCAACTAAGAACCTCCTTGTGCTAGGCGCTGCAAAAGTACAGAACAAGTAGACATTTCTGAGTGTAAGATGAGAGGTGCCTAATCAATGCAGTGACCTTGTGAAAGCAAAAACATTACAAATATCTTATGTTTTCATGCTGCCCTTGGTGGAATGAGCTGCACTAAAATGAGGTAAACCATGGCTGTAGTTTGAGAATTTGAATCTGAACTTCCTTCTACGTGGCTCAGGGCATCAAGACTGTGCAAGGCAGAAGCGTATGGGCTAGTTTCAAACATGCTGGTTCTCCCAGGTAGGATTGTGCGCTGAACTTTGCTGTACTGAGATGCTGCTTCTAAGACTCATGGAGCTACCTGGGTTAGCACAGTCCCAAACAGGCTACTTAGTCCTGGTTCAGGGAGCAATCCTGTGGAAGGAGTTATCTTTTACATCACTGGCTTTTGCATCAACACACAGTGCTGCCCAGAGTGAGGGAAATAAACCTTCCATTTTCAGTGCCCTTTCCCTGAGTAAGTGAAGAATTAACAAGAAAGCTACTTCTTTTTCAGCTTTTCTCAGCCTGCACTGTACAGCATAGACGGCTAGTCTGGTAGCAGTTACAGGCCTTGCTAACAAAAGCACTGAGCTCTGAGTTACAGCATATAAATTCCCAGATGAAAAGTATTACCCTCACAGGGTCCTTGCCTCCCTGTCCATTAGCTTTTTCCTCTTCAAGATATTCAGTTTAATTTTCTTCACCCACCTTCCTTTGGGGAAGATGTGAACAGGATTTATTTATTTTTTCCTGTAAAACCTTTCATCTGCCACTGTTGCTGGGACCTACATAAATTCTAAAGCATTGTGACAGTGCTGTGGCTTGGGAAGGACTATTGCAGCAAGTGCAGCAGGGAATGACCAGCACTGCGAGATTAGGGACTATTAAACTAGCATTAACAAACACCTCTCCAAAAGCTTCATCTTCGAGCTCGGGAGCGCTTTCTGCTCCACCTGTGCAGTCTTGGAGATTTATCATGCAGCTACCTCTCCTACGCAGGCCTGGCAGCCTCCCTGCCGCCTTCCTGTAAAGCAGTCTGTTTCTTGCTCGCTCCGTAAAGCAGAGCCGGGATGCCGTGGTGGTGCCCACGCCGACCCGGCTGAGGATCCCGCGGGGCAGGCACGCCGGCCGGACGCCGCCAGAGGGAGCCGTACGCACGGCCGGGCCGCTGCTGTATCGATGGGTTCGTCACCACAATGCTTGGCCGACTCAGGGCACCAGGTGCTCGGCGCGCCTGGGAGACTGCACCCGCACCAGGGCCTAAAGAAAATTTTTCGGAGGACCCTGGGTGAAAAGCAAACTATACCCATGCTCCTCGCCTTCCCCGCGCTAGGCTGGGACCAGGAGGGTATGTGGGATGTGGGAATGGACAAAGGGAGTTTTACTATGGGAAGAATGTGTGGACGTTCACGGGTCTGTGGAAGTAGCAGGGGAAAGTCACGTGGCCTGTGTACCCCAGAAATATAGGGCAATTTGGAGACTGTCCAGGCACCCTGGTGTTTATTAGCTTAGAAGGTAGGGGCAGTTTCACCGAAGAGGAAGGTTTCTGATGTGGTCCCACAGGCAGAGCATGCCTCTCAATACTTTCTTTGGAAAAGAGATGAATGATGAATTGGCATAGCCAGCTGCTGACATCACATTATTTACAGCAGTCATAGCTAAAACTATTTGTGAAGGTTTGCAGAAGGAGCTTGAGAAACTGAGTGATTGGGTAATAAAATGGCAGATGAAATTCAGTGTCAATAAATGCAAAGTAATGCACATAGGGGAAAACAACCTTAACTATACGTTCACAGTGATGGACTTTAAATGAGCTATTACCACTCAGAAGAAAGATTTGGGAATCATTATATATAATTCTTCAAAGCATCAGCTCAAAGCTAGTGGTGGTCAAAAAGACAAATGGAATATTAGAAATTATTAGGAAAGAAATAGAGAATATGATAAAAGACATCCTTTTTGTTACCATGCAGACCAATGCTGTGCTCACATCTTGATGCTATCTGCAGTTCTGGTCTCCTGGCAGAATAAAAAAAAAAATATATGTGGCAGGTTTGAAAAATATAGAACTAGAAATTTCATGAAGAAGAAGATGACAAGGTTCCCTGGAGTAAGAGAACAATTTATTAGACAGCAGGTTTAAAAGAAGCACTGTGAGTATTCAGTGGCACTGTGGAACTCATTGCCACAGGAAATTTTGAAAGTCCAACTGTAATAAAATTAAAACAACGATAAAGCTGTTTGCATTGGACCAAATAAAGTCTGTATTTTTTGAGGGATGTGGACAAATAGTGTAGCTCCTAGCTGCTGGAAAGGCATATGGGGATGGGGATAATCATTCTACCCCAGCCTTGCTTCTAAGCTTTTCTTTTTTTTTAATCTGTTGGGCTGCACAGAGCTTTGCTTTTAACCAGCAAGGACATACTTATATCATTATGCTAAAGAAACAGAAATATTTTGGTCCTAAGGAAAATCAATGGCAGAATTCATTGATTTAAAGAACAGGGAAATCAGTTCTGCCTCTAGCTGGGTCATGTCTCACTGCGTGAAGTGTTGCATTGATTGAAGCGAGACTGCTGGCACAGCATGAGCAGCTTATAACAGGTAGCTTTCAGCTACCCAGAAAGTAGCAGTGTCTGTGAGTGGGATTCATTTCAGATAACTTTAACTAATGTTGAGATCTAGGTGCTTATTCTTGAGGCAACTGAGCTACTTCTTCTTGTCACAGTGTTTTCACGGTACCAGATTTGATAGAGGAAACAATGACAAGATACATGTGATGTTCTTATTACAAAAAAAAAAAAAAAAAAAAAAAAAAAAACGNAAAAAAAAAAAAAGCAACTAAAACATCAGGAGCATAAGTCACTTTGCCTGCTTTTCAGCACCCCTTTAATAGGAAATGAAGATGATGGTGATTGGACACCTTGGCATAAAGATATGAGCTGAGAATTTGGTTTCCCTGAGGAAAACGAATGTGAAAATGAATGTGATACTGTTTGCCTTTGGAATGTAACACAGTACTCCTAGTTTTCAGGTGTTCCAGTGACAGAATGAGTGAGCAAAACCCAGAAACAGTACTTGCATTAGAAATTTAAATATTTCTGTTTGTTGCAGGATTATTGAATGGGGATCCCACTTTAGGTCATTAGTGAACTGCTGCTAGAAGTTAGAAAAAAACTTTCTGCCAGTGAGGAAGCATTACTCCTCAGTACTCAGTCCTGACTACTGGAGCAAGCATGTTTTAGATTAATAGCTGGCAAAACCAAAGCAGAATATTGCAAAAGGCAGTACACATGAAAGAATAATTTTAAGCAGTACATTTTAAGAAGGCATGAAGGAGGGGACTAGGTTTGGGGGAATCTGTTCCAGGAATATAGATTCTCTCTTTCTCTTTCTCATTCCATTTTTTTTTTCTCTTTAACTGCATATGTAGCAGCTGATCTCCAGTTCTTCCCCTTGTATCGAGTCTTTTTTTTTTGTTTTTAAGAGAAGAGCTTAATGGGTCAATGACTTGAGCAGTTATGAAAATCTAGTATGACTGTTCCAGAAATAATTAAAAAATGGAAGACACCATTTTAAAATCCTGAAAATTTCATGGTTTAGGAATATTCCTCTCATTCTCTCCCAGTCTTGAACCTTATTTATCTTATTTTTTAAATCATAGAATTGTCATGGTTGGAAAGAACCCCTAGGATCATTGAGTCCAACCATATGCACACAAAAACCCCCTACAATCTTGGTTACCAGGGCATGCCACTAGAGAGTGCCACATCTACACGTTTCTTAAATACCTCCAGGGATAGTGACTCAACCACCTCCCTGGACATTGACCACCATGGTCAATCACTGAAGTTTTTCTGTGGAAAAGAACTACATATATATATACATATATATGTATATATATATACACACTTAAGTAGGTAATGATAAACAGAGAGAAAACTAAAGGTCTAATCATTTTTTCAGAAGTGGGTAAACAGGGGCCTGCCAGTCAGCTGGTTTCTTTGGTATACACAATTAATCCCTATTAATTATCCTGTATTGCAGTGGTGCTTAGCAGCTGCCACTGAAATTGAAGCTCCCTTGTGCTGTATCTGTACAAATGCTAAGGGAGAGTCCTAGCCTTAGAGCCATCAGTGCTTAACTAGGCAAGAGAAGCCATGGCAGGAAAAATGAAATATCCTCCCATTTAATTTCTCTGACTGTCCTCATAATTTGTAAAGGAAAATCCACCAAACCCAGTTCTTAGTTAGAGAACTCAGACCAAGCTAGTGGCTTGAAAAGGCCCAGGGCAGTACTGTGCAGACAGTCTAGGACAAGCCCCAGATACAGAAAGGCCTCAGTGATAGGGTGCTTTGCCGGTTCTGGAGTCCCTCCTCTGACCCAGGCTGATGTGGGAAAGCTGACAGGCTGGTGTGTCTTTCACGTTCACAGCAAGTCTGTGGATCATTGTCAGAAAAGCCATCACTTATCTTGCCTTGAGTGACAAAGGCACCTAAAGTGGCTAGCTGAGGGCATGCAGAGGGGCAGAACAAGAATAAAGTTCAGGCCTGTCTAAATCTTCCAAATGAAGGGCTCCCAGTCCAGCAAACATTATCCACAAGCGTGGTCACATCTAATTCCATACTCTTTACTATACTCTGCATGCCACATTTTCTCTGGGAAGAAATCATGTTTTTGCAGTGTGTGTCAGGTTTGGCTACACCTATATTTTCAATATAGTTTCTGAGTACTGTTTTTTATTTGTTAAAAAAATAATAAGAGTTATCATTGCTGCTCAGTGTTATTTCAATATGATGGTAATGAGTGCATTAAAAATGCATAGGTAGATTAGATATTTAACATTCAGTTGGAGTTCTGGCACAATCTGAGGGCATGAACTGTAGCCAAGAATATATGGATTCTTAAAACTGTTTCCTGTGCTAAATCTCAGCATCAGCCTGTCCATAAATAATGAGAAGGATGATGTAAAATAATGGTATTGTTAAAATACTGTCACCTCTCACTTCCCCGCATTTTTAAAGAAATTCGTAATGCACCTGGCCATCTTTCTCACGTCTTTCTTTTTTACTCATCCTGATGGAATCAGTGCTCTATATTACTTCTTAGATTCAAGAGATTATGGCAATCTTCTCTGTTTTTTCATTAGTTGAGCTGATTCTGTGCAAAAGCTGTTTAAGATTCAGGAGTGATTTTGCCTCTGCAAAGAATAGGAATGCAGCTGAGGGAAATAAAAAAAAAAAAAAAAAAAGAGAGGTTTACAATACTCTAGTTTGACCATTGGATACTGATGTGAAATCTGTATACAATTAACTTGAAATAAAATGCAAAAATTTCTCCCTTCAGGATTGTCCCCACAAACTAAGGTGTGCTTAGCCCACTGTATCCAAACCATTTGCATCCTCCCTTTTGTGCAGACTGATTTTGCACAGACATACCCATGCTTTACTGGGTCTCTGCAGAACTGTAAACTCCCAACATTTATCACAGATTTTCCCCAGTCTGGGAACACTGAGGTCTGCAGTTTCTGTTGGCAATGGGTGGCTTCAGGTCAAAATTTCTAATCTTCTCACACCAGAAGGCTTGCAGACAGGCGAAATCAAATTCTGTTGGTAGCCCATTCTGAGAAGCTGAAGGGAGACAAATCTGCTCTCTGCCTACAGACAAGCTACCTATGCCATCATGCCTGAGGCATGCTGTATGAGTGTCTGAACAACCTGCCAGACCCTGACAAAGGGTGAATTTGAGCTTAGATAATTCCTAGGCCCCACATCTGTCTGTAGTTCTCTCTTCACACTTCTCAGTGGATGCAGAATTCATTGTAATTGAGTAATTTTAGGCTGATTATCACAGATATCTCACAGGAACAAATGCAGAACTAGTAACAGGATCCCTGTTCCAGTGGACTTACTGTGCTTAGAGGTGCAAGTTACAGCAGTCCGGGGCAGTGCAGTTCAGTACAATACTTTTGTGCCTCCTGATCCCCCAGACAATTAAGGAGACTGATGTGAATGGTTTGCATACCTTGGATCTGCTCAGGAGACCATCGCTCCAGGTGCTGCGTAATGTCAGCTCTTCCACACTGGGATCTGTTTTTTAAAAGTTTCTGCAAATAACATCCATCTCCCTTCTCTCCTGGCTTTCATATTGCGCTTCTGCAAGGTACTTGGAGCAGGAGTATGGCATTAAACACAAGGTAGCCTGAAGAATTACCTTCAGGCTTATGCTTAGGCACACGTGCTTCGTTATGTTCTTGGATCAGGGCCTTAACACCCTACAGTCACCAAGGGAATAACTCTAATGTGAAGCCAGTGCCAACTTTGAGTGGCTAAGCAGCAGAACTGGCACATCGTATTGATGCTATCTTCTTCATTAAGAAAGATGATTCAAATATCATTGTTTCTTGAAAAGCATCCAGCCTGTGAAAAGATTCGGACACTGTTGATCAAGTTACTTTTGAGACATTCAAGCTATTAAGAACAGGAATGTTTTGTCTGAAATGCTGTACAGAAACCTACTGATAGAAATAATCACTTGCTAGCTGTGCTACCTTTCATCTTTTGTACAGGAGTAAAAGTTTACCGTGTTCCTAATTACAGTGAATTAGATGAATTTGTCCTAGCAAATCAGGCCATTCAGAGTGTGAATATTTTCTGGAAAGGGAAGAGCAAAAAAGACTTCAAACAGTGAGTCCAGAAGAAAAGGTTGTGCAGATGGGCATATGTGAGTCATAAAGGAGGGATACTTTAGGTGTCCTTCATACCTCTGCTTAATGTTTTTTCTTCTTGCACAAAGGAAATTAGTAACATTGTACACACACAGCAGAACATCTTCATTTGAGGATGTAATTTATTGGAGCTTCTTAAAGAACTGCTCGCTATTTTCTATAATGGGGACAGAAGCCTTCGAGGCACCCTGGAACATGCAGATTTTATCAACCACAAGAAGATAATTTCTACTCTCTAATCCCTTGCTAGAAAGTTTCCCAAAATGTTTCTGTAGCACAACTGTGACTATAGAAATAATTTTGTTCACTACATGTGCAAAATGAAACAAAAGAGCGACTGATCTAAAAAACATACATGGTGGTTTTTCCTCATTTACAGAAAGACATTTTCACAAATTTTGGCAGTGTAAAGTTGAGTGGGTTGTGACCATAAGCTAAGGATGTGGGGAGAGAGGAGCAGCCACTCCCTGACCTGTGGCTAATAGTATATATGATATCCAGTACAGGCTGTAAGCAGAGCTATAGCCTCGTCAACACTCCTCCCCATAAGGCTATCCTTGATGTAACAGCAAGGAAAAATCGTGCAAAATTAATATTTACTTTTACCTTAATGTTCCGCTCCATTGTAAGGGCAGTGGAAATAAGAATCAGTGTCTCTATACATAAAAGTGCCATTTGTTACTATAAACCTGTGCCCTGTCTTCCTCAGGGTTACAAGGTGGAACTGTGCCTGGTAGCACAATTGCAGAATCTCACTCTGAAGCTGTCTGAGGTTTCAAATTGTTAAAAATCCTTCCCTGGGTTATGACAAAAGTTAACACAAATATCTCCTCTTTAATTTTTAATCCAGAGGACACTAAATCTGAGAGAAGCCCAGATTCCTCTCACCTCTCTCAATGCCGCTAGCTGTGGGGCAGAATACAGTCACTTTTTAACAGTCTCTATCACAACTGCATAATTGGCTGAGGCAGGACAGGAGGTGACTGAAAATGTAAGAATAACTCCTTGGTGAATGCTCCCTCACCTTCTGAGTACTAGGGAAGAATCTGTAAATTCACTGCAATTCCTTGGTAATCCAACGGCTGCAGAGAACAAGATGAGGAGGAGAAAGAGGTGTCACATAACTGTACCTCACAAAACAGACTTTGAGATTCATTAGTTAATCTCTTATGTTCCCACTGGGCCTCAGGAAGGGTTATGACCTGTCTTCACTGAGAGATTTGGTTTCTCATGGACCCCACCCCCTTGCACTTGCCAGCTCTCCAGCCTGGTCTGCTGATTTCGATGGGGATTTCCAACCTCTCTGTGGCTGAGCTTCACTGAAAGTTTCCAGTATGCTTCATGCCTCACTGGGCACAGCTCCTTAAAGACGAGGGTGAGGAGACTGAGTCATCTCTTGCATGGGTGCTACTATTTTGACATGTCAGCATTTCGACACATTAGTATTATTAGCAAACACTGCATGGTAGCATCTTCAAAACAACCAGGGCTGGCCAAAGGGGAGAGAGGAGAAAGTCAGCCCGAATCAACTAAATGAGAAAGGCTACAGTATTTGCTGTTAAGAGTCACTTACCCAAGAAGAACATGTGTTGCCAAAGCAAATGTTGTGTCACAAGCATAACACAACCAGTGCTTTTGGGACCAGTCAAGCTTTCCAGGTTACATGTACCATCCAGGTAATGCTGCCGCATTTCTGACTGGGATTTCCTCACGTCACACATGAGGAGCTAGACACTCCTTAGTCGCACCGCAGCTGCCAAGTATGTGTCTTGGAGGCAGCAAAGCCACTTCTTTCACTTCTTTGAGGACTGATTTTGCTAAGCGATGATATTTGATGAGCAATGCTTGTCTGAATTCCTGAAAAATATCAAATAAACAAGGATCTCAAAGGTCACTGGTACAGCATTTCCAGACAGAGGAATAAAGGATGGGCTCCAGGTACTGTGGATGGATGGCAGTCATACTTGAATAGTGTATTTCCATTCATGGCAGGTGAGACACCACAGATTATAGGAGAAACTGGAAAAACAGATATACAGGATTGCATGAGATCAGCAGGTCAGATCTGCAGGAGTGACCAGTGCAGTGTTGTGCATTTTTTTTCTAAAGCACCATAATAGGATGAATGAGGTCTGAACTGGCTTTTTTGCCTTTGTTCTGCACGTGAACTTTTTAGTTCTCTTCATCAGCTCCCAGGCTGCCGCCTGCTGGCCATTCTTCCTTGCCTTGCTGACCCAAGACTGGTGCCTCCCAGGCCTCCAGTCACTCCTGTCACCTCCTATTTAAACTGATTAAAGTAACCTGGGTGATTTTACTTGGCACAAACAAAGGAATTCTAGCACAAATGGCTGTGTGGACTGCTTAAAAAGGGTGCTTAACACTAGGAGAGGGAAGAGGTGTGAAGAGAAGGACAGGGGACACAATAAATGAGCAGCTGCAGTGGTAACATCTAGGAGCACAGCTGGATCTGAAGGAGGATGTTTGTCCACAGCCTCTGAAAGCAATTAAACTGGAGCTGTGGGTGGTCTGGCACATAAGTGCTACTTATTTTGTTAACTAAATAAGAATTTGGATATCTGTCCTTATTTCCAGATTGTAACATTTGTGGACTTGTGTGTGGTATGTAAGCAGTGAAGATTTGGCTGCTTTAATTACTGGTAGCAGCTCATACATTAAATGCTGTTTATCACATGACAAGGTTATGATGGTGGTTTCTAAAGTGAGGTAGAATCATAGAATCATGTTGGTTGGAAGACACCTTTAAGATCACCGAGTGCAACCATTAACCTATCACTGCCAAGTTCACCCCTATACCGTGTCCCTTAGCACTACATCTACACTTCTTTTAAATACCTCCAGGGATGGTGACCCAGCCACTTCCATGGGCAGCCTGTTCCAATGCTTGACAACCCATTCAATGAAGAATTTTTTCTCAATATTCAATCTAAACTTCCCCTGGTGCAACTTAAGGCTGTTTTCTCTTTTCCTATCACGTGTTACTTGGGAGAAGAGACCTACAGCCACAAGCAGGGGGAAAGGCAGCTCTGCAGTGTCTTCTGTCAATTTGCAAGGTGTCTTTTTTTTCCAAATCAGTCTGTCTGAACTCAAAATGACACAAAATTTCTGAAGAATTCAGCTCCAGAACCTGCTTTTTTTTCTGGTTTCTACATTATGCTTCCCCTGTAACTGCTGTATCAAGAATACTCATGTCATGGCAACCTGTACCTGGGACAGCAGCATAAGATAGTGGTCCTTCAAAAACTTCTATACACATGAAAGTGTCCTAGGGTGACTTGTTTTTTCACTATCTATGATACCTAAGTGCATAGTCACTTATCCCAGTTTGTGAACTTTTCATTCTTTTTTTTTTTTAATATTATTTCCTTTATGGAAATACAAAAGTTTGGAAAATACCACTCAGGACTGGAGAACATTATTTTGGTTGTTTTTTAGAAAAAAATAATTTGCCAAAATCAAAGCATCTTTCTAGGATGCTTCAATTTTATCTACATCACTTTGTGTGAAATTTTCTCAGTCAGCACAGTGGAAATGTTTTGGTTTAGCATTATCAAAAGAACCTTAAGCTCTAGTCTAATAGCTAAGCTGCACCATTTGGGATTTTAATATTGAAAGTTCACCTCAGCCTGCCATACAAAATTGAAATGTTATGGCCAAAATGGCACTATTTATATATAAATATGATCCTCTTCCACTTTACCTGCAGCTGTGGATACACTGTCCCAGGAGGATCTGATGACACTTTCTAGCAGGAGACAGACAAAATAACTGCAAGTGGCTGAACATCCTGCCATCGGTTTGAACTGTGATGTCAGACCCTGACCAATGGATCACATCTAAAATATACTGAACCAAGACATGCAAGACCATTACTTGCATGTTCCATAATACCCTTGAAAAGGGGATATTAATTTCCTGCTGGAAATTATCTGAACTCATCCTAGCACAGCAGCCCTACAAATTAACCACCTTTACAACACCCTGTCAGGTATTTGACAGGCCAAGAAAAACACTTCCCTGTTATCCAAGGGCATGTGGGAGCACAGATTTCTCTGCTGCTTCTTCAAAGTTGCTGTCTATGATATTTTTAGCATGGCGTCTGGACTCACCAAGATCCCTCTTCCACAGCTTCAACCATTGTGAAGTGGGGAGCCTATACCCAGCCCTGCAGGTGCCCATGGGAAGCTCTACTGGAAAGTGGTTAAGCAGTGTCCTTACAGCACATAGCAAAACTTGCTGGAGACCTGTAGAGAGCTTGACCATGTACAGAAATCTATCCTCCCACTGCCTCCAATGCCTGTGACCACTTCTATCTTCCCTCAAGCACAAGGCCAAAGGTTCAATGCTATACATAATTTTTAAAATTGAAAATGGGCAATGTTATATATAATTATAACATTCCAGACCATTTTTATCATTTACAATGAAGCTATAGTAAATGATGTAATTGTGTGGCACCTCTTTGTCCCCCACAGCAAGCACATAACACTTATTAGCTTCAATAGGAGTTATGTGCACATAAGTATGCAAGAAATGAATATAACCCTTTGATTACAATAAGGTTATAAGCAGCAGGAGTCCATTATGATTAGCAGTAAAATGAAGAATTTTTCATAAATCGTAAATGTTACTTTATAATTTCCATTTCTCCTATCCTTTTTCTCTGTGTGCATCTACGAATTTATATTTTGTCCTAATTCAGGCACTTTGCAATCATCCCAAAAGCTGTTATTCATTATAACCTAAAATGAATTTGCTGAGTCTTTTTTTTTTTTTGTTTAATTTCCAAAGGATCAATTATACCAACAAAAAAGGGGGAAAAAAATCCCCAAAAGCCTAACAACAACAAATGTATTAAAATCACTCAATAATATTTGCCTGAATTGACTTTCTGCTTCTCTACCCTAGGGCTAGATCTGACTTGAATGTCAGTTTTCATCTTTGCAGTCTGCCACGTCTTAAAATCCTCATATTCCCAAATGGCAACAGAAGTGCTGTAAGCATCACCTTAGCCACTCCAAAGTAGCACAAGGTCTAGCAGGGAGGACAAAAATGCTACTAGCAGCTGTACTTTTATGCCTGCTACCACAGTGCCTGCCTAAGGTGGTACAGAGTACCGTTTTTTCTTCTGGTTGTTCTGTTCCGTTCTGAAAAGGTATTTTGCCTGCCATCCTGTCATCTAGCAGTGATTCTGAGTGCCCACAGTTTGTGTAACATAATTGAGGGATGCAGATCTCCTGCAGGAAGGGTATGAAAGCTCTGAGGCAGTGTTGGAAGAAAGGTGCAATGGTTCTGAGGTGAGGGTGTGACTGGGGCTGTCTGTTTAGATATAATGGTGCATTCCATGACTGTTGGAGGTGGGACAATGGACTAGGCAGGTGGCCACTCTGCTATATCAGCTTCTGTATTTCACACATATCTGAATAAAATTGCAATTCAGACCAGTGCATATGCTGCACAAATGGCCTAGAATTAAATATTTCTTTAACATTACAGAAAGCATTTATGCTGAGAGAACAGGTAAACAAAAATCAACGGAGAAAATCTTTGACACTTCAGATGGAGTTGCATAGAATCATTTCTCTCCTGACATACAAAGTAAATGAAGGAAAGTTGTGTTTCCCAGAAGTAGATTCAGAATTATATCCTCTAGTACCGTCTACTGACCAGTCATTAGAAATTGAATTTGACAGAAACTTGAGTTTGTGTGTGGTTCTGGAAAGTGGCCACTGCATGTTTCCAAAGGACCAAGCCTTTCTATGGAGCAGATCTGCTGCTGCAAGGAATCACACCATACCTACTATTAGAAATTTTAAAATAATTCCTACCAAACCCTGTGCAAGTTCCTGGCCAGTAGCAGGCACAACATCAGCTTGAAACAGGGGGACTATCATGACCAGAGGGCTAAAATCCATGTTCAGCTACGTGCATACAGACATTCATATATAACTTCGGGATACCATAATGAGCCAAATCCTACTGTGCTTAACTGTGGCTGTGAAGTGTAACCAACATATCTGTCCACATATTTATTCCACTTTGCACTATTTATCCTATCACCCCAAGTGTTCTCCATACCATTGACCATTTCCCATTCAGTTGGTAGGAGTTTTTGCACTGACTTCAGCAGGTGTTAATTAAGTCTTGTGAGTAAAGGAAATAATTTAGCTGGAACACTGACTGCAGCATGAAAAGATTTCCTTCAGTCTGAGAACCAACCAGATGGAATTTGGTGTGAGGATGAATATTTGCTCACTGTGGTGGGAAGGCTTCCTCTCTATGAGGCAGAATGGTAGCTTTCCTTCTGGAGTTGAAGGCAGTGGCCTTTTGCTTTGCTGAAAGAGTTGATCTTCCAAAGAAGCTTTGGCAACATAGCAGAAACCTGTGCCCAAATGGAAAAATACGGTTTGTGATGATGGGGTCTTCTATTTAGTGTAGGAAAATGCATGAGAAACTCCTTTACTTCCATCACATTAAAATTATTTCAAAATTATAGCAGAATGATGTCTCTGTAAAACCAAATAAGCCAATGTCTCATCAGTTCCTCCAACATCTGCAGACACTAAAACATTTATGCTTATTCAAAAGTGAATAGAAAAAGGCCTGGATTTTTTATCATCTTGCTTCATATTCAGTTGCTTTTTTCTTCCTAGAAGTCTTAAAAGCCTAGTATCCAGGTACTAGATGCAAAATGACATATTATTTGTATATTTATAAAACCATATTATCAGATATTAAAGTAAGTGACAACTAGCTCTATATTTAAGGTGACAAAAATATTTTTGTTATAAAAGTGTATTTTCCAATAGTTGTAGCTTGTGAAATATCCACCTTCTAAGGTAAAATTTGCCATGCCTGGTGAATAGTTTTTAAAAGTTTACATATAAAATATATTCAGACCATTTTCAAGTGAGAATGAGAAGCAGAATTTATTTCTCCTATTGTATCTTGTGACTCTTTTAACAACTCCTGTGGTCAAAATGAAGACAGTTGAAAACTGTGATTTACCATGGGAATATCTATGCCTAATGATGTCTTAATGTGAAGGAGATTGATTTTTATTTAACTGAGACAGGAATGTTTGAAAATCCCATACCAACCAGGCATTGTAAAGGCTTTTTCTTCTTCTTCTTTTTTCCCCTAATTTTGCCTTACAACTGTTATCTTGGAAAGACTCACACAGATGCTTAACTTTGTATGCTCTGAGCAGTTGCCCTGGCTCCAACAGGATGACAACAATGCATGTGGCTTGTGTGGAGAGCAGGTCTTTATAAAATAGTTACACACATATTTCTTTATTACTGACATACCTTGTAACTAATATCAAAGCATGATCACCTGGCTATATTTCAAATGCTTTAACAGCTTAAAGCAATCTTGAAGGACATAGACTCTCAGCAAAAGAAGTATTATTCTTAGGGTGTGCACACTGCACCCCTGTTGCTGTGATCTATAGGAAACATACACCAGGCAGGGAAGAAAAACGCTCCTGAATTGTATTCTGATCTTTTTTTTTGTGTGTGATTGGACTTCATAGCCTTCTGCAATTTATGGCTTCTGTTTGCTGCACTCTGAACAAGGGTGTGATCTAAAATGTGGGAACTGCAAAGCTGTAGCGCAGGATGCAAGCTGGCTTCACTAAGCAGCCTCTTCTTGTTCCTGAATAAGCATTTGGCAGTGGATCACAAGATGAGCATTTACAATTCCTACACTGAAGCTGTAACACTGAGCCTTTGGTAAGCGTGGCTAAAACACTAATGTAAAGGGGTCCAATCGCACAGCTGCTACAGGTGGCGGGAAGCCGTCTACTACAGGAAAAAGGCTGGAAAACTCTTTCTAGTGGTCATTGCCTTCCAGTCTCTGAGGAAATCTTGCAAGCATCTGTAAAAGGAAGTGGCAACAAAACCCAACATGTTAACAACAGACATTGAAAGATAGGTAGTAAGCAAAGATTTATTTGATAGAGCACAGCTGAAGGGCATATGAATGACATTAGTATATATTTTTTAGAAGAGCTCTAGAAGTTCGATCAGAGCACTGCCACTCAACTGGGGAATCTGAGCAAATGAAAATCATGTATGGTTTCCAGACATGCTCTGTCCTCTGCTGTTGTATGACACCTCCCATAACAATAATGGACTTGTTTAGAGGTATTGGAGCCAGATGTTTGCCATCTGGGTATCTCCACAATGCAGCAATACATTGAGGTGCAAGCTCCAGCTTGAAGGCATTCAAGTCATATTAATGTGACAAGCTAATATTCTCTGCCTTGGTGAATGGTTACCTACTGTTTCAACACTTATTTAGGGTAAAGTGGCAAACCTGTATACTCTCCTCACTCAGGAAAATGCTCTGACCAGTGGAACAAAATTCCTTCATACTCTCTCGTTCTCTGACCTGATGATTGGCTATTTCCACCTGCGTTGAGGCCCATGTTCGATAAGGATTGGGAAAGTCTGCAAGGTGAGAAGGTTGTTAAGCAACTCAAATTAATGTTGAGAAAGATAGATATGAGTCTGTCTTTACTAGGCAGGGAAGAGAATCTGGGTTTTCCACTAGGAAGAGAATGTCCAAAACTCACCACTAGATAAGGGCAAACTCTTAGTCCTTGGAAAGAAGGAATAAGAACATCTCCCTGTAGTGCTGGGGAGAGCATTCCTACTCTCCCAAAAGACAGGAAGTCCCAGGTGCTAAGCCCTCCCCAGCCACATGCTCACGTCATTGCTCAGTGCAATATTCAAGCTGCTGTGACATACCTACCCCCTCTTCCACAAGCCATAGGGTTTGTGGGCCCTTCGCACAGGTTTTGGATGCCAGTTTGAGGATATCCGCCTGAAAGTTGGGTGCTGCAGCCGCTACGACCTCTCCTTGTTCAGGCCTGTGGAGATACCAGAGCCACATGTCAGAGCTGAGCATGGAAATCCACGCGTGAGCTATCCCACCCCTGACTCACACAAGAGCTCCCAGGAAGGGAGGGAAAGAGGGAGATGGGAGGGGTGTCTGTAGAGATGGAGTAGGTACATGATAAAACTGAGCTAGGCACAAATAAGGTACATTTTTCATGATTTGCAAAGGGTCATTTGTGACCGATCTCTCAGCACTTAAGTGGAAGGGAAAGAGCAGGTGTATTACAGCATGTTGGCTCTCAGCTTGCAGTGGGGGCAAATATCAAACTGATTCCTCCTTATTACAGGCAGTCAGAGGACTCAATCCAGCATATCTAAACAAAGAGGCAATTGTGTATTGCGCACACATTATTTTATCCAGGGGCTATGATGACTCAAGCTTCCTTTCTTGCAGCTGATGGCATCATTAGAACAGGAACCCTTGAAGGAATAATAGCCTCATGATTCATAGCCTCCTGTTATTTATTTGCTCTATAAATTACTTAATCCCATTGTAGAGAGATGGGTGTAGCACAGGGGCTGCCAAGAAGTGTTAAGGCCTGGGATGGTGGACTAGCAGGGGCTCAGGCCTGAGCACATATGGGACTGCCACTTTCGGGCAAACTTTGAGCAGGGTGGCATCCTTGTTTAGTGCTGGGAAACTTACTACCCACACCTCTTCCTGGTATACATTTTCCACCAACTTTGAAAAATGGTGAGATGAGTTGGCCTCACTCCAGTTGAATTTAATCACTCATAGCTCCTCTAATATTTCCTAAGCTCAGTGGGTTGTAGAAAACTGCCATTAAACATGCAAAAGCAACACTGACGTTTACTCTGCATGGAGGGAGAGAACATATGGAGTAAGCCCACGCTTTGTGCACTGCAGCACTTCAGAGACTGGATTAGCATCTCTTTTTTCAGTTGTTAGTCTGGCCTGGAAGGTTCGTTAATTGACTAACGTTGTTAGCATGGCAAAAACATCAGTGTGTTATCCTGAATGCAGCTGCAAGCATGATCCTGATGTAACTTTATACCTTCTGATGCTTGATTTCTAGCAACTTGCAGTAGATTATCATCAATATTTGGCTGCTGACATCACAAGCGAGGTCACACCTGTTACCAAGATGGTTCTTTTTCAGTATCTCTCAGTTCTTTCATCACCACAGCTGCCCCTTGCTCCCCAACAACACTCAGTGAGTGTTTGGTTTTGTGGCCTTCCTGCATACTATATAACTGTGGTCAGGAGATAAATACCACCTACAAGGGCTCCAGGAATAATAGATGTTTTTCACTGAAAATTCATTGAAAATTTCAAATACAATTAACAGCTTTTACATGGCAATAAACACTTCTAGGAATACCATTATGACCAAAATGGGAGTACCTTTCTTTAACCCAAGTCCTTCTATGTTTACAGCTTGATATTTTCTATTTGAAGTGAGAATGCAAACAGTAAATGCTTCTCTGCTAGAGGGAATTACTGCAATGAGTATTTTGGAACTGGAGCTTAAGACTCATTTTGCACAATAAATGGAAAAAGATGGAAGGGGGGGGGAAACCAGTTGTAATTGGCTCATGGATTTTGTAGTTTCTTAACCCTCTTTTTCTCTTTCTTTTTATAAATATGTATATATGCATGTATATTTAATGTACTGAAATATTTCTCCTTCGTGGCTTGTGGTATAAGTTCAGGCGTCTTGATATTAGGAAAGCCATGGGAGAATGCCAGGCTTGAACCTAAATTCTTCAGTTGTAATATCTTATAAAGCTCTTCCTGGGGCAATGGAAATGATGCAGGTATAGTGACAGTGCTGTTGGACTGAGCTCTGGAACTGTATTTGATGTTAGAATTAAGCTGTACTTGGATGGGTTAGACTTCATCAGCATCTACAAGCTGCAGTCCTCCTCTGTGCAATTCCCTTATTCAGCACTCATTTCCCGAGTGCAAGAAATTAGGGCTATTTCTTTGACAGTTGACCTAGAAACTCAGGGTCAAGTCCTCCTGCTTCTTTGTAGAGCTTTATATTACATCCATTACAGCAGTCTCCAAGCACTTTTTCATGCAAAAAAAAGTAATGAAATCCCACACACAGTTCATGGAGCCTCCAGCAGTTTCCTTTTTTGGGGGGCAGCACTCTACAAGGATGGCTGTTCTCCTTGCAGGGTATGAGGGAAGGAAGGCATGAGGTGAGGAAAATACAGATTTTTGTATGGTTAATGTCAGTGTTGTTAGAAAAGTTATCTCCAAGAAAACCTAGTGACATCCCATAGAGACCCCCAAGCTTGGAAGTGCACTTGTTCCCCACTTGAATAATTTCCACAGAGACTTCCCTTCGATCAGAGCTGTTTTGTTGTCAGTTCTCAGAGGCATTGGCTCAGAGGAGCCGAGCTGTCAACAGGGGTCACAGATTGAAATTTGGTCCTTCACGGAGCAGGGATTCAATCCTTCATCTTCTTTGAAAAATGGAACTTTGAATTGATGTCAGAGGCTATCTGTGAGCTAGGGAAGGAACTACAGCAGAAGCTCTGTGTGCCTGATGCAGCTTCAGCCATACAGAAAGCAACATTCTATACCAGCTGGAATTGAGTGGCAACCTTAAACTGAGGTTACTTCTATAATAATCCATGCCGATGCTGATAAATGCATAGATTGTGTTAGCCATGTCCCATTCCTGGGAGGAAGAGATAAAGTTGCCTTGCGAGCTGAGATGAAAAATCATTTTTAGCAATTAATGCGAATCAGTTGCCCAGATTAGAGAGGAGTCTAGTGGGACTGGATCTCTACACCATTCTTGACAATTGGGCTTCACCAACAGAGCCACCCTCAAAGAACCTTTGGCCCTAAAATGCCAGCAGGTGGGTCATTTTATTACAAAGCTGTGACAATGCAGTGAAACCTTCTGTCTCCAGACTGGCTCACACTCTGCAGGTTACAAATGCTCCAACTGTGGCAGTGAATATATTACCAAAGAAGCAGTGTATGGGTGTTGGATATAAAAAGGGGAGGAACCATTTTGGTAAACAGAGAGTGAGAGCAAATGGTGAGACTGACTCCTGTGCCTTGGGTGAGACTGCATCATACATTAAGTGTTGTTGGGCATGGAGAAAGCATGACAAATGGCAGATATTCATATAATGCTCAGGTGCTTTTGGCTCAAAAGGCGATCTCGGTTTAAGAGCCAGCACTCAGTCCAGGCACTAATGGGTGTTTGGATACTGTCAAGTACCAGGAAAGACAGGATGGGAAGGAAAGGCAGAGCAGATGCTTCCCTAAGATCAAATACTGCAAGGTGTGTGGCAACACAAGGGGAACTCTGCCTGGAAATTCCTTTCTGGATCCGTGCATCCCTGAAAGGGTAGCATTGGGAAAGCATGGATGGCCCACAAGTGGGAGCAATAGTGACAGATTTTTTTCTCGAGTTGCATGCTGTGGTTCCTTCTGCTGTTTGGAAGCACGGACTTCTTTTGTAGGGATGCATGCAAAAGAGACAGAGCAGGCTGTAATAAGCAAATTGGAGAGATGTCACAGAATGGTGTGGGGAAAATAATGGCAGGCCAAGGAGAGGATGAAAATCAGGTGCAACAAATGGCTGGGCATTCCCAGCACTGGCCACTGAAGAGGCAGCAGAAAATCTTGCAAAGTTATGGTGAGAAAATGGCTTTATTGGTGTGGGGTTGTGGTCTTTGCACAGAAGAGGTGCTGAGGTAAGGTGGATGTGAGATGAAAGGAGAGTCCAAAACTGGTCTTGTGCAACAAAGGCCTTAAATTTTCACTGGGACTGTTCTTATGGAGTCTGGCATCTCATGTTGAAAACAGGTCTTACAGAGAAGTGTTCAGCCTGACTATAGAGATGGAGAACCTACCATTGCCCTGGGTATTTTGTTCCAGTAATTAATCATCTGTGCTCCTAAGAAGTTGTGCCCCATTACTACGTTAGATTTTCTGGGCTTCACCTTCTGGTAATTAGTTCTTGTTCTGCCTCTCTCTGCTAGATTAAAGATCCCTTTTGTAGCCAGTAGTTTCTCCCCATGTGGGTAATTATACCCTGTAGCCACACCGCTTCTCAATCTTATTTTTGATTAACTAAAACAGATTGAGCTCCTTAAGTCCTTCCTTGAAAGGCAGCAGGCTCTTTTGTTCTTTATCCGTGCCCAGTCTTTGAATTACTTTTTGTGACTCTTTTCTCTATTCTGTCCAGTTTTGTGGTACCTTTCTAACAAATGGCTGGTAGAACATAATTCAGTGTTCTTCTGCCAGCAATGCTTGTAGTGGGTCATCAACGATGCCAGAGTTTTTAATTTTAGTATTTTTATAGTAAACAGTATGCTATCATATTTTGGCCTGTTTGTTTGTTTTAAAGAAACACCCCAAAACCAACACCCTAAACAACCCTCTGGTCTCTGAACTCCTGCAGATACTCACATGTCACCTCTTAGCTGCTCCAGGCTGAGGGGAAGAGCTGACTGGAAAGCTGCTGCCATGCCAGCAGGTAAGGATTTGCTGTAGCATAGGACACTCTGCTCCTCAGTGCCTCAAGGACTCAGCAAGGAGCGTGGGGCTGCCAGCCTCACCTGGAGAGGTTTTGAGCTCTGTCTTTCTCCCCAGGGAGAAGCAGGGACTTCCACATTCAGAACATACTTCTCCTTCAAGCCTCCTATCTTACTACCTGTGTACGAGAGGTGAAGTCTTTCCACTCACCATTCACTATTCCTTTACAGTTTTACACAAAAAAAACCTACTTCACCTCTGTTGGCCCCAAACAGCTCATGTTCAGCAATTTGTCTTTTTTAATGTTACTATTTTTCGGAGTTTGTTCTACATCTGACACAGACTTTGTAAGCTTCTCTATTGGGTTTGGCATGGCAAGGTTTTGGTAGCTTTCTGTGAAAAGCTGCTAGAAGCTTCTCTCATGTTCAATAGAGCCAATGCCAGCCAGCTCCAAGTCAGACCTGCCACTGGCCAAGACTGAGTGCATCAGTGACAGTGGTAGTGCCTCTGTGATAACATAATTAAGAAGGGGAAAATAAAACCCTGCACCAGCAGTCAGAAAAGTGAGAATAGGTGAGAGAGAGCAACTGCTCTGCAGATACCAATGTAAGTGAAGAAGGAGGGTAGGGAGGTGCTCCAGGCTCTGGAGCGCGCAGATTCCCCTGCAGCCCATGGAGAAGTCTATAGACAGCCCATAGAGGTTAATGGTGGAGCAGATACGCACCTGAAGTTTGTGAAGGACTCCATGCTGGAGCGGGTTTGTTCTCGAAGGAGGCTGAGATCCTATGGAAAGCCTATGCTGGAACAGGCTACTGGCAGGACCTGTGGACCCATGGAGAGAAGATCCCACACTGGAGTACGCCTTCTGTCAGGACGTGTGATGCCATGGGAGACCCATGATGGAGCAGGGAAAGAGTGTGAAGAGTTGTCCCCCTGAGGAGGAAGGAGCAGCAGAAACAATGTGTGATGAACTGACCACAGCACCCATTCCTTACTGCCCTGCACTGCTGTGGGAAGAAGAGGTAGAGAAATGGGAGTGAAGTTGAGCCTAGCTAAAAGGCAGGTGTCGAGGGAAGATGGCTTTTTAAGATTGCTTCTGTTACTCATTATCCTACTCTGTTTTGGTTGGTAATAAATTAATTCTTTTTCCTGAGCTGAGTCTGCGATGTTAATTGCTGAATGATCTCCCTGTGCTTACCTCGACCCACTGGCCTTTTGTTGTATTTTCTCTCCTCTGCCCAACTGAGGAAGGGAATGATGGAGGGGCTTTGGCGGGCACTTAACATCCAGCCAGGGTCAACTGGCCACAGCTTCACAGACCAAACAGGGCTAGTTCTTTTTGTTTGTGTCAATATTCTAGTCTTCAGGTTGTGATATGGAATCGCTCAAGCATCAGACAAAAGATAATTTCACTCCGCAATATTAACCGGAGTAGTTTGAACACATTAACTGTTTTCTATTTCATATTCATTTGTTATACATAAGATGTCATCTTACAGCTTTTGTTAATACAGTACCTTTAAATATAGAGTGTCTAGGTGCAGACAAACTGCTGTTGCAGATACATCATTACTTTTTTGGGATATCTTGCTTTTGGAGTACTGGATTTCAAGACTTTAATGTTGTACTAAGCCAAAAGGCCAGAAACAATGTGTGATAATACAGTCATCACAGTAGATATTCTTCAGGTAAACCTAATCTACAGCAGCAATCACTTAATTCTGATATAATTAAAAATAGACAGACAGGAAGATAGAGAGAGAAAAATATTCTGACTTACAGATCTTTTCTTGATGACATGCACTGAGGGAAACATCAAAATAAACAGATTTAAGCATGGTTAGGAGCTTAGATCATGTATTATTTCTTTCTGTTTATAACACAAAAGGAAGGGCTCTTTCTGCCAAGCTTGACTGATTGCTTGTGATGAGATTTGGAGGGATGCCTTTAGAGCAAATGGAGGTTTTTCTCTTCAGTGTTCCCAGTCTGGGTGCCTCAACTGGGCATTGGTGAAATGTGACACAAAGATCCCTTGATCACAAAGCAGGCTTGTGAAGGAGAGTGAGATGGACAGTTTTGAGACAGAACAGGGGAGACACTTCTGCACTAAGCGGANAAAAAAAAAAAAAAGCCATCCTGTGTCAACACACGGCATGTGTCCACGGGAGCCTGCTGAGAGCTGCAGGGTGTGAGCCATTTCTGGGCTGAGCCAGGTAAGCACAGCCCTGGTAGCACAGCTGGAGGTGGCACCTTGTGTTAAGAGGTACCCACAGAAAGACAGAACAAGCAGAATTACTCGCCCACTGTACAGATGGCAAGCTGATACACAGATGGCAGTAGCCAAAAAAATCCAAACAGCGGCATATGAAAATTTATGGTCAAGCAGGGCCTTGAAAGTGGATCTTCTAAACCCCGTGGAGGGGCTGCTGGATGGGTGGGAGTGAATGGCTGGAGCCAGTGGGAGGGAGAACTGTCAGGAGTAGGGTGAATGTCTTCAAGCAATACCAGGAGAAGAAACAAAGTCAGCAGTTGGAAAGAACTGAGGACACACAGACCAAAGCTATGAGGTACTTAATCTGCTTAGATGCTCCCTTTGCTGTGAGCCAGCACCAGGGTGTGTGAGACTCATGTGCTCCTACTCGCCAGTCTCACAAATGCTTTTACAACCACAGTCAACTCCCCTAGGCCGTCAGACACAGTTGTCTAGAATAATCAGACAATAGAGGGGACAGGGGAAAAAAGAGAAAGAAAAGAAAACGAAGTAAAGAAAGGATATGAGAAAGCTCTTTGATCAAAACCTTCTGTGGATAGGATTTAATATTATTATTCTAATACCTTTTACCACAGCAGTGGGCCTTTCTCAGGCAGGGGATGCCAGCAGGGACAGAACAGGTGCAAAGCTGGTTCACTTTGCAATGTGGATTCTTGCCTAATAAGGGCTGAACTCCAGCCATCAAATGCATTTCAATTAGAGTCTCACCTTTGTCCCTGAAATATCAGACAACTCTGATTCATCCAGCTAGGTCCATCTTCCAGGTAAAGCCTTTTTCTCTCACTGTTGGTCTAAGCAGGCTGAACTAGCACCTACTCCCTTCCTGTGGCTGATTTGTTGCTCCCATAGGAAGCAGATTTGTAGAGGGAAGTACAAACACCACAAAGTTTCTGCAGATGGCTTTGGAAGAGGAGCACACCCACTCCTACCTCTCCAATCACTTCACTCTAGTATGGGGAGCATTTCCAAGCTTTACTTTAGTAAGACGAGAAGTGAGGTTGGGTTTTCAGGGCACTCTCCAAAGACCATGGCTGAGCATCAGCAGCTTTCTTGGGGTCTAAAAAATGTCATCGCTGAGCTGGATTCCTGGAAACTGAGTCAGATTTGTTCAGCACAACCTATTTCATAGCAGGGGGAAGATTGTCATTAATGCTGCTTCTGCCAGAGCTTGGATGCAGGAGGGAGACCATTGCCTCAGCAATTTTCCAACAGGCAGGAAAGTGGTTGTCCAATAACCAACACCAACATCAGGAATGAAGCAGGAGAGTCCAGGATGTAGGGAAACAGCAGCTGAGTTCCATGGGTCTAAGAAAGAAGAATTTTTTTCAGCAGGATTCAAGTGACCCCATAGAGCAAAGGGTAAGACCTTCAGGCAACAAGCTAATGGGTGGCAGCAGCAATACCAGAGAAACAAATTTCATTCAGCTGACCTTACCTTCCTATCTGCATTATCTTTGCTGGCTGGGTGATGCCTTCCCATCAAAAGCGGACAGGAGAAGGAAGAAGGCAGAAGCATTCAGGGTGCAAACTGCACGTGACTCAGACCTTCCAGGCTAACATGTCGTTGCTCTTTCTGGATAGAAAAGGGTATTCTCATTTTGCAAATGATAATTTTAAGTATCTTTCCTTAAGTCATAGAGCAAACTTTGACCACGGCTAAAATAAGCAGAAGCTTCCACTCACTTTTAATTGCGCACTTTAGCCATTATTATCAAATAATACTATTAAGTGAAAACCTAGATAGGACCTTACATCGTTACATTGTCTGGCAAGTTTATGATGAGCTATAATAATTTTTGGGCTAAGTGGATGAGATGGACAAAAGGAAAAAGGATATATTCTTATTAAAAGCTAGCTAAGAACTGTCCTAACTAAAACCAGTTTTTGCATAACTGAAATTTTGCCATGAGAAATTTCAAGTTTGACAACAAATTCCATTTTTCCACTGAGAAAAGACAAATGACAGCTGCAGAGCTGGCCGCCTGGCAGACGTTTGTCAACTTTGTTTTCTGTCTTCAGGGAGGCTGTGGAATCAACAAGAACCATTTTGACAGGCAAAGAGTCAGCAAGCCAAACCATAAAGTAATACATTCTGTTTTAACTTTTATAAAGACAGTATATCTGTGGGAATCCACCTAGAATTTCACTTTTACAGAAAACATTTGTATTTAATTCCTGCCTTCCAAGTATTTGGGGAGCACAACAGCACTAAGCTTTGTGTATGGTGCAACAAGTGAAGAAGTGAGGCACAGAAGAGACTGCAAACCAGAATTTCCCAAGTGACAATGGCTGCTAAGCCTGACCCACATTTTCAGAAGAATTTTTGAACTTTTTTCAGAAGAGTTGTTCGAGCAGAACACCAAAATAGACAGCCGTGACTTAAAATGAAAAATTATAAACGAATAGATTAATTTAGATCATAAGGGACAATTCTGGGTCACCTTGTCCAATTCCCTGCTCCAAGTGAGATCAAGTACCAAATTAGATGAGGTTGTTCATTTAGATCATAAGGGACAATTCTGGGTCACCTTGTCTGACTCCCTGCTCCAAGTAAGGTCAACTATCAAATTAGATGAGGTTGTTCATGACCTTGTCTACCTGACCTTTGAAAATCTCCCAGATTGTACAGTCCTTCTGGGCCACTCTTGCAGTGCTTTCACCACATGTATGGTGGAAATTTTTTCCTATATTAAGTTGAAATTTCTGTTGTTGCAAATTTTGACCCTTGCCTCTTGCTTTTTTTCCTATACAACTCTTTTAGAAGTAGTAGAAGTAGAGGTGAGTTAGATCATCCAAGCCTTCCCTTCTCTGGGAGATCANGCTATTTTAGTGCAGGACTCTGCCTAATCAAACATAGTTTATGGTGATCGCTCCAGTCCAGCTAACCTTCACCTGATTTAGAGGTGTGTAATATAATGAGTAGAAAAGTAGCATCATTTATTAAGACTATCATTCCTTGTCAGGTTAACAGACACTACTTACCATGACACTTATGTTCTCTGCTCCTTAGTTGAAAGTATACACTTTGCGCTGTGGTGGATGTCTATGAGCTGTTAATCTCCTCTTGATACATAGTTTTGGCCAAATCTGTACAAAACCACCATGGTGGTTTACTGGGGTTGAGCACACCAGCAATTTTTCACTAGCCAATCTTTGGTTTACCAGTGATTCCAGCAACAACATATATGGAAGTGAAGCTAAAAGCAAAAGGAAAAGCACAGAACTGTTGGGTGGTTGTGAGACTGATCAGAACCAAAAAAGGTCTTAGTAAGTGGAAAGGTTTGCAACATGGGAGTGGTAACTAGGACAGGGGAAGTGAAGGGGAATATCCCAAAGACAGAATAGTCAAGGCCACTCTGGCCATGAAACATACCATGCTTTCTCTTTCCCCTTTCCCTTTCCTTCTGTCCCCTCAAAACCAAATCTAACCTAGCGTTTTCACAGGAACACTGCCATCAGAGACCCTCAAAAGGACAAGCCAAAACAGCATATCTCAAGTACCCAGAATACTCTCACATGGCTTTTTGCTAGGCTGAATGAGAGAGCAATCCATTACTTAATCTTGCTGCCAGTCCAAGATTGTTCCCTGCAGTATATTTTACAGTGCTTTGTCCAGGCTGGTTTTAAAACATCAAAATTATGAGTCTTCCACCAGTTTATTTGGGAGAGCTATTTTACAGGCTAACAGACATCACCATTAGCACTATTTCTTGTCACATGCATCAGCAGCTCTCCCATAAATAATTGCTAACACTACAGCTATTCTACAGGCTCAGGGAAGGTGAAGGAATACAAACAGGGAGTCAATATTCATGTAAATAAAGGAATAAAAAGATAATGGAAATGTATGGCTTCTGCAGGAACATATGGTGTTTGGTTGGGTTATGGACACTTGAATAAGTGACAGTGAGGTAACCGGTTACCTCCACACTCATCCCTGAATAAATGTGAGGTAATGTGAGAGAGCTCAGGCACAGAGGGGAACCAAGCTGCTCAGTCTGTCAAGTTCAGCTGTGCTGGGATATAGCAGAGTTGGCTACAGATGCCTCCATTTCCCTGTAAGGCAACCCCGAAGTAAATTACCTCCCATGTACCGTGGAGTAAAAGTATAATTAGGAGAGTTACTGCAGATTGGCTTTGAGTGTTCCCTGTTTCTCCTACTACATCTAAGGAAACAGACATATGACCAAGTAAGTAATGTCTTATTTAATGTATCTTACATTATTTTATTGAAAAGCTATTTCCTGTTCTTCAAGTTCTCTTTCTGCAGAGGTCAGTGCCTGGCATGATGGGTGAAACTTTACAATCCTATATGTAGCCAGGTCTGAAATGTCCTGCATAGATGAAAAAAACCACATCTTTCCTGATGACAAATTAGCACCTTCGGTAAGCAGCAGTCTACACGGACACAAATTCAGCACTGATAATGGCTGTGACACCAGCAGATGCTTTCAAAATTCCTCACTGAAATACTTCACTCAATGTCCCCCTTTGGCAAGTAATTCAATAGTTTTACTGTAACACACTGAGCAATGCCACCTCCATTTCCTTTGTTCCTTATTACATGCTGATGTATCTCAACTCTTAAACAAAGAAAACCTGCTGAATACATCCTGCAGACAGCATTTCTCTTAGAATACAGCCTCCCCGTGAAACAATTAGCAGGCGGAGGCATACAGCACTGGTGCTAATCTCATTGAATGACACATACCACAACAGCTTTAAAGACAAGCTGATGCCTCTCTCACAAAAACCAGCAGCAAGCTGTTTGGGGAGGATTCAGCAAATAGAGAGCAGACCATAGTCTCTGGCTTTAGAGAGAGGCTGTCTGACCTCAGGAGTCAGTCCCCTTTTTTGATCAATGTGGAATGGTTCCTTAACTGTTTTCTTGTAATGGGACCAGTATAGTTTAAGTGGTCCTGGATTCCCCAGGGATCTCATTCCATATCTTACTAGAAAGAAAGAAATTTTTCTTAGCATTCAAACTTCATAACTTTTCCTTGTCTGAAGTTCATCCTATTATGCAATGCCCCATTGTACTAAGCCTGCACAGAGTGTCTTCCTCTTGGGATTTTTCCTGAATTTATTTGGAGGTGATTATCATATCTCCTCTTAGTTGTTGCTTTGCCAAGATGTACATAGCTTGCTCTTTTAATCTTTCCATATCAATCAAGCCTTCCCACTGCCTAATAATAATTGAACTCCCTCCAGCTTTTCAGCGTCTTCCCAGTGACATGGTGCTCAGCACGGCACAAGAGATACCAGCTGCATTTGCAGCTGTGTAGAGAAGGTGCTTCATTCATCTGGTCTGCTGCAGAGCATCTTAAACTAGATTGCCCACCTGTTCAACCGCCTCTCATTGCAACACTCCCAAGAGCCAAGGAAAAACAGGTTTCAGTGCTGGAGAGCTGTCAAACTGGTGGAAAGTTCCTCTGGATATGTTATACCATGATTCCCCCTAAGAGCTGATACTATACACCTCAAGGAGCACATGCTGCCGGTTTCTGGGAGGGTACTGACAACATCATTCTGAATAAGATTTGTTGTTGCTTCTATCTTTTGGTCAGACTTTCTGTAGCAGTACCATCAGAGCTGTAAACAGTCAATGACGCGAAGTTTCTGCGCAGAAAAGAAAAAATATTTTGACTTCTTTAAAGCTGTATGCCACATTATGAAATCTTTTCTGATATACTTGTTTACTACTTAATCTAATAAGAAATAAGTTTGTGAATCATATTTAAGTCAAATCATTCAATTACCAAGCCAAATGCCTGAAAATTCAAGCATGTGCGCAGTTTAGCATGAAAATGTGTTTGGTATTATAGGAAGAGCTATCAAAAAGAACATAGAAAAATGCATTATTACACTTCTACCAGTATTTAGCAAGCAGTTTTCTATTAAGGCTGAGAGAACCTCAGATGTCTTTGGCTTCTGCAAGCATTGGCATCTATCAAGTAATTGGTCTGTCCAAGAAGTGAACTCTCTGTCACAAATTCAAAATTCGTATCAGAAAAAAAGAATCACAAACAGAAATCATAGGCAAAAGACAAAGAGAAGAAAAGAGAAAATGAGAGAATGGGAAAGGAAAAATATGAAAAGAGCCTTCAGGTTTGCAAAGGTTTGAATGTGCATAAAGGAGGAGATTGAAGAAAATATATGAAACCTGAGGTAAAATAGTTTTTTGCTGTCTCAGAAGCAGCACAGGCAATGTTTAAAATTGGGTTCAGAGTCCTCCATCTTCACAGTGCTGAAACCACCAAAAGCAGATAGTTGCCACAACATGGATAATACAGTACTTTGCGTAGTGACTGATGACACAGCACTATAGTTTTTTAGTCAATAAACCAATACTGCTGGGTCAATTTGCTTTTTTCAGGTTTTCTTTCAAACTGTTAACAAACAGTAACGTTTACCACCTGAGATCTGTAATTAAGACTGGATGTATTTCCAAGAGATACATTCTTATATAACTCAGAATACCTGGCTTCTTACAGGAATCAATTAATTTGGCCTATATTCTGAAGGGAATGAAATTAAATTGACAATGCGGCATTTTTTGGCCTTGAGATCTGGAACAGTCATTCTTTCTGAATACTTTTCCCCAAATATTCCAATAAATATTTAGTAGTTGCATTACTTAAAAAAAATAAAATAATCATATGCCCCAGAACCTCACTTTTTCTCTGAATGTTTTGTTTTTCCTTTTTATGCATTCC